>ML799815.1:51555-73039 GCA_009831015.1 Picea engelmannii | reverse complement strand
TGCCTCCCATGTTAACTACAATGGGAAGCCACTGTCCGTCAGAAATCTCAATCCACTTTCCGAACAGGAAAGCATCTGTCCAATCTAGACTTTTACAAAGATAAATGCTCCCTCCTAACTGGAGAGTTATTTCAATCACAAAATTAAATGTTTTGCGTACCTTCTTCTATCTTGGAGAGTCTTCCCTTCCGATTAATAGAGTTATTTCCATGAGCTCTAGCTTGAGTATGCAAGTTCTTTCATCTTGAATATGGGCTTTACCAAAATGTATGCTTATATGCTCATCTGTGGAGATATGTATTGGAGAATCACTTTCTCCTTTCTGGACTTCATCATGGATAATGTAATGCTTGTACTGTAGTCTAGAACACTGTGAAGGCTTCTTGTAGATGTGAACAATAGATTATATCATAGTTGGAGAACTGGAACATATACATGTGGCACTTCTTCTGTCATCATGAGATCTGATTTTTTGAATAGTCATCTTGATGTTATAGGAAATCTTCACCACGCTTCTGATGTGCACTGGAGGTTCTCCACCAAGTTGTCTTCTTCTTATCTGCATACAGGAGCATCTTTCTGGTATGCCTCAAAGTCTTGAGATTGCTCTGCATGCGCTCTTTACTCAATTTCTTTTGGAGAACATTCTTTGCATTCATCTGATGTAGAATTTTGACTTATGGATGTTTCGGATAATATAATGATTTATATAGAGATAAGTCTGGTGTACTGGAACAATCAATCATCATAGTATTCTCCCTCCATCTGAGAGAACCTCTGGTTCTGGATCTCGCAATGCTTTCATTCATAAGTCTTCCGTACACTATTCTTCATCACGACTTTTAGTTCTTCTGCTTGATTGCTTTTAGTGAGTTCATATCAGGCTGGTAATCTTGTGATTCTTGATAGAATGACTGGTTGTTCTGGAATCCTTATGTTCCTCTTCATGTTTTTCTTTTAGTTTTGGGTCCATGGAGTTTCTTATAGATTCCATGCCTTAGAGATTCCACTTCTTACCTTCATCGTCGGTTCACAGATCTGGATGGACAACCAGGAATACTTTAAGGCTTCTTTTTGAAAAGGTCTTCTTTTGCGGTTGAGTTGAACATGTACTGTCTTTTTCATGGCTGCTACCATGGATATATACATTTCGTCATCTTCAGTGGATCATGGGATTAGCTCCCTCCTAATCCTTTCTTCATGTATAAGTGCATATAATCTTCTCCCTTCGTCTGACTGAGTTCATGCTTCCGTCTCCATCCTTATTGTCTTCTACAATATATAATAGATTCCACGCTTCCATCTGCATCCTTATTGTCTTCTATAGAATGTCATGAGTCTTTTTCTAGTTTCCTTTCGATTGTTGACTTCTTTCTGTCTTTGCTTTTTCCAAGTCTCTTCAATATTGATTTTGATTTCGATCTTATCTTGTAATGTCTTCCACATGATTTGTATTATCTAATGATATTCATCCTTATCTTGTTGTTCTTCCATAGTTCTTCTTGGAACACATTATCTTCCAAGAGATAGATATACAAGATATGTACAAAGACGATGTAAGAAAGATATGTACAAGAAAATAAGAAGAGTGTTGTTACCTTTTAGTAGAAGAAATCTCTTCCATCCTGCTTAGTATTCTTTGTCGGTTCCTTTTCTTCGGCAATTGATGCTTCGTGTTTCTTCTTCCTTTTCTTTAGATTGGGACACTGATTTCTGTAGTGACCGTACTTCTGACAGTTGAGGCATTGTATTTCTGAAATGTCTTTCTCTTGATTTGGCTTCTTCCTTGAACCGAACTCCCTTTTGTCTCTGAAGTTTTTGGATCTTGTTGTGAAGGCTTGATCATCGTACTTCTTTTGGGGTTTCTCTTTTGCATTGATCCTTGATTCTTCTTGAGCACAACAAGTCCAAAGTTCTTCAAATGTTGGGTACTCCTTCCTTGTATTCATGCTTGCGGCAAATGCATCCCATGTCTTGGGAAGACCATTGAGTACTATGTTCACCAATTCCTTTTCTGAAGTGATCTCTTCAATAGCTTGTAGTTGATCTCTTAACTGGGAGATCCTTACAAAGTATGATGTTATGCTGTCATCTTCATTCATCTTCATGTTACGAAGCTCATTCTTCAGACTCATAACTTGTCCAATGTTTCTAACTGAGAAGAGACTGGTTAGGGCATCATACATCTTCTTCGATGAGTCAAGATGGTAGATGTAGGGTATCAAGTGGTCTTTTATGGAATCCACTATGATACTCATGGCATTGATGTCAATGTCCTTGAACTTCTCCATAGCTGCAACGTTCTACGGTTCCTTCTCTTCTCCTTCTGTAAACTCTGGCTTCATGTTCTTTCCTTTCACAATGTCCAACACTTTATTCTTAGCAAGGATGAGGTCAATCCTTGTCTTCCATGCTCTGAAGTTAGAATCTCCTTCTAGCTTCTTCTCAGACTTCATAGAGATCATCATGGCTTGATTGACTTGGTCAAACCCTAGATTTGATCAGAAATCAAAACTTCACGTCTTGGCCTACTGAGAGTGCCAAGAGATGCGTTGGGCTAGGGCACACTGATCTATCCAGAGATTAGGTCAATCTCGTCACTTAAGGTGCCTCGACAAGAGGTTTAGGGTTTCTGCAACTACTTCTCCTGGTAACCCTAGCTGCAGTGCTTTTGGAAGTTGCTCCTGCTAGTAACCCTAGCAACAGTTCCTCAACGAGCTCAATATCTACTGGCTATGTTTCCTTCCAGTGTTTTAGTCTTACTGAAGGGGTGTGGGCCCATAACCTGTTAGAATATAGAAGATGGTGTGCTTGTTTTACCATTGACGATACCCTCATCACCCAACCACAGGCCGAAGACTCCCTCCGAGCACCTTAACCTTGACCTGAGAATTCCTCCGGAAGCAAACCGTAGGCTAGATAGCCAAACAAAGAGCAGTGCATCTCTCCCCAAGGATAGCGCAACACAAAATACTGATCAGATAGTCCCAAACCCTAGCCAAGAGATATCCAAACCAAATACTGAAACTTGTTGAGCTACAGCTGCACCTGCAACCCTCCTCCAAACCTGCACACCAACTGCAACTGCAGTGCGCACCAACTGAGAAAGCTGCAGTCCTGAGATTGTGACAAATGAGAACTGGCACCCTATATTTATACTGGTTCTGCCAGATTTGTTGGGGCTGACTTCTCCTTCTGGATAGTGTCTGTTCAGTATATTATTATTATTTCTGGCCGACTTCTTCTCTTGGAGGCTAATAGCCTAATATAAATTATCTTCTTTAGCCGACAAGGCTTCTAGGGTTATTATCCAATTCATTAGGGTTTCTCTTGCTTCCCGAAATCTTCTATTCTCGTCAGGTTCACACATGGGGGTAAATACCTCCCGCAGCTACCATAATATTAACAGCCATTAGGTTCACTTCAACTTCTATGGCATCAGTCATCATATCATCCAATGCAGTAGATCTTTATTCTCTTAATAATAAAACAAAGTCACTTTCAAAAGAATCAACATATCTAAGCTAAGCAGCTTTAGGGGGGGGTTTACCTCTGTAGTAATTTTATTATAGACCTTCATAAATCTGGCTGAAAACTCCTACACTGTTTTGTCAAGTGGTCTCTTCATGTTGTTGTACTGGGTCAACAACTAAAGGGGATTTTTCTTATCTCCCCATTTTGCAAGGAATCTTGTTTCAAAGGCCTCGAAATCTGTGATACTAGCTAGTGGAAGGGCTCTGAACCATTTCCTCACTTCTCCTGCAAGACTTTGTGTAAACAACCTCATTTTCACATCTTCAAATTCCACCTCTTCCAAGTCTATGAAATCATTAAACCAGTCTAGATGCTTCTGAGATGATATGTTACCTTCAACATCATACAGTTTGATCCTTAGGTTATAATCTTGAGGTAGATCATGTAGTTGGGCAAGGATTATGAGGGGGGGGAATCTGGCTGCCATGGTTGTTGTGAGGGGTCAAAGTGGCTATTGGTTCTGAGTGGCGATCACTATAGGCCTGGAAGATGTGGCTAAAATCAAATCTTGGAATCTATTTTCGTCAAAGATGGTCTCACTTAAACAAGATTCATAATTAGTTCTGAATAGGGATTGCTCAAATTTCACATCAAACTCAAGGTCTTCAAGGCTAGTCACTCTGTCCTTGGGAAAGGACAGATATCAATCTGGACGCAACACTGGGGTTACTGTATTTTATTTTCTTTTACGTACAATATTTTCAAGGTTAGACACAGGGATTGCAACTTCTAGTTTTGGGTTTCTCCTGGTGTGAATTTTATTAGGAGCCAGGATTTCTATCTCACACTAAATGGTGCAACTGGTCTTTTGGTAACAGATTCTCCAGGGAAAAAATAATCTTATCCAATCAGGTATTTGATCCAATGTCACCCTCAGGGATCAAACTAAGTCTCTAAAGTCATTTTTCCCAGGGAAGAGTTTTCAATTTCGTCCCCGGCAACGACGCTAGAATGTTAGCACTCTGTAAATTTCATTTGGCTGGTAGACATACGACAGAGGTAACTATTTCAAACTACTTTAGAGTTGGGCACTAGCCTACTCAACTCAAAGAGGGCTCTCTCATGTCACTTGATATATATTTGGCAATCAGTGGCAAGCTTTAGTTTGTTTTGGGGGTTTTTTATAAAATTTGCTCGCAAAGAAGGGGAGGAACACTGAGGGCTATGGCGTCAAAATTATGAAATTGAATGAAAAAAATGACTGGCCAGTAGAAATCTCTAGAGGATAAAGGATAAATGAGGCAATGAATCTGAGTTATTAATTGAGTTGAAGCAGGGTGTAAGAAGAAAGAAAAAATAAATAACTACATCAGAGCATTACTGAAATGAATTCTGAATTAGTTAAGAGGAAATTCACATAGTTTAAATTGCTTAAGATGAGAGCATCACAAGATGAATTCTGATCTTTTAACTATCCAATTTAAACAGAAGACAGTGAAAATGGAAGTAAAGAATCACAAGAAATACATACAATGAGAGAAGACAAAACTCATAACACCACCACTAGAATCTTTTCATAGAGACTTCAAAAGCTTCTACATGTATATTCAATTCAAATCCAGAAAATTATAATAGTGTTTAGAAGCAACAAAAAGGTGCCCTTTTACTTCTGCCAACATTAATTTATTCAAAATTTCTAGTACTTATACAATTCGATTACAATGGCTAAAACCAAAACGTTTTAGCTTCTAAAACTGACTATAATAATTTCAATTGGTAGTCTCGACATATGAACTGATTTACAATGATTAAACAAAAAATGTTTCATAGACTAGGGATGAATCTCTCTGATTTCTCGACTTCCTCTGTGCCATCTGTCCTGCTCAGATCTCCTGTCGAATTTTCCAGTTTGGTGACACCTGGAAGTTACTTACTGTTCTTGGAAAACTGCATTTCGTCTTATCTAACTATATGATCTCCTTCCACTGTGAATCGGAAGGAATCACGTAATTCATCATCTCCTTTTTCAGAATCTTCAGGTCAATGCAGGTAGCGTAAGACATAGCTGGAAACCCAATCTTCATTGTCTTGCGCTGATTCAAAATCTCAAAGTCTAAAGACAAATATTCCACCAAACTGGGCCCCTTCAGGTTCTCTTCCATGCCTTCAAATTTTGAATGATCCATTATGGACTGAGTGATGAGAAAATTGTATTCCTCTTGATTGTATAATTTCCATTTACCATCCCAAAATGGTGGGAGGCCCTTGATAAACAATTGTTCAAATGCATCTTTGAACTCTTGTATGCTCTGCTCCATTTGCACAGCTTTGGTTTGAACTGATTTGAGCAAATTGTGTTTAGTGATGATCCTCCTGGCCCAAATGATCAGTGCAGTTCTGTCCTTTACCCAAATGGTCTAAAGATCGGCAATGGGCACAAAATTTAGCAAGTTAATAGCATTATGGTCCCATTCCGAGGTGTTTTTTACCAGTGTCTCATTAACAACAATACATCTTCTTTGGTCAGTGACAGTGATGTTGTCTTTGTCATTTATAAAATTTAGGTAAACCCTGAAATTAGTAGCTTTAGCAACAATAGCATCCCACATTACATGTTTGGATCCTTGAAAAATTCCTTTACCCTTCAACCTCGTTTTCAATTTGTTCACCCTCTCTTGCAAATCTTGATTATCCTTTTGAAATTGGGCCATCCTTTCTTCCTTCGTTTTCATCTCTTGCTGCATCTTTTCTATGACTTCCTTAAGGTTCTTGATCTCCCATGTCTTCAATATTACTTGGGACATAGCTTGAACCAATCCATAAGTGCTTGATCCAACTTCCGTATTAGAAGGTAGAATGACATCCATATCTGATGTTTCTACCTATCCTTGTAATCAATTCTCTTTATCTTTTTCCAGCTGCAACACTTTAGCTTTGTAATTTAGTGTTTCTTGTTTGAATGTATTCTTTTCTTGATCTAGAGCAACTAGCTCTGTTGTCTATGGATGTTCTGTGGCGGAAATTTTCAGCTTCTTCTTTAGGCTTTGGATCATCTTCTCTTTCTCATCTAAAGAATCCTTTACCCTATGAGGGCCTTCAGATTCCAATCTTTTGACCTATGTCTCCTAGGCCTTGCTGGATGATTTCTCTTGCTTCAATTGTCCATCCAATTTTAGTGCATGTGTTGTCAGTCTTGAAACCCTCAGACTCAAACTCAAGTAGTCTGAATATAGCATGTCATTGACATTCCCGTGGAACTTTACTTTGTCCGGGGCACCAATATTTTCATAATGCATCTTGATTTCAGACACTTTATCATCATCTTCTATTGTTATGTTAAATGTATTTCTTTCCACATCCCTGACTAAAAACAGGGAAGCCTTATGCTGGGAGATCTTCTCTACCTCGGGCAACAAGTCCCTTATTTCACTATTTTCCATACTTCCCTTCACAACATATTGATTCATTAAGTCTTATTTGGATTGGTAGACTTCCCCAAGTGTCTTGCCAAATACATGTTTCTTGTTGCTGAAAACTCTGGAGCTGCTTTCACTCTGTGGCATGCTTCCTGTACCAGCCTCTTCATGGTTAGTTACACTTTCCACCATCTCCATGCTCGTTTTCTCTTTAGGTTATTCTTCTTCCAGGTCTACTATCTAATATGATGGTGTGATTTTCATTTTCTTGAGAATATTTTGCTGACTACTGGAACCCAGTGCCTGTGAACTACTCCTCTTGTTATAAACACTCATCTTTGGAGCTTTGACAATTAGCTTTGGAGAAGTTTTTTGTGTCTGGGTCTACTGAGGGGTTGACCCTGTCTATTGTGTGTGATCAGGTTCCAAAGTGACCTCCATGTCTGCACATGTTTCCAAATTTGTCGGTTTATCAAATCCTTCAACTTGTTCTTGCTCGTAGGGGACTTGCCTACTCGACAACCTTCGTTTAGATATGATCTAGTGTGGGTCAGATATCTTTCCTTGTAACTGTGTAAACCTGAAGTCACTAAGTTTGGCTTGGATTTGAGGCAGATAAGACCTGGCTTTTACCACAAAAGGTCCTATCACGAAAGAAAATTCTAAATTAGATGCCTTATGCGTTTTCAGAAAATGCTCTGTCTCTGAAATAATCCTCTGTTTGATGAACTCTAGGGAAAAGACTTTGGGAGATAGGAAGACAGGTAAAATATGAGGTCCTTCTTGATATCCATACGCCCAAACTACAGTGGAATGCATGAACAACATCCAATCTCCCACCCTGTTCTCTGGATTTAGTTGTAGATAGCTTTTCATTTCTTCCAAAACCCTTGGCAGGTCCATACCAAAGATTAGACTATACACCCTGGACATGATCTTGTTAATGAAAATAAGCATGGTGATCCTTTTGCATTCAGTCGAGATGAATGCAACTTTAGGGAATTCGGTCTTATTCGATTCCAGGAACATTCTCAGCAAGTGCGTGTAGTATCTGAAGTGTCTCAGTGAATTGAAATTTACCAGTTGTTGATGCATATTATCAGTGATGAACTTTTCAAAACTGATATAGACCGACTGACTAGACTCTGACATAAAAAGGTCAACAGGAAACCCAACATGACTTATACTACAAACTTGTCGTTATCCAACCCTAAAATTTGACTAAGTAGGGAATAAGCCCACTAGACCTCAATAATCATGATGCTTACATTGATAGGTAACGATTGACTTTCATAATGGTGTTCAGGTTTAACAATGGTTTGCAGAAATAGGGTTTCTACTTTGGGGGGACATTCTTGGTAGAATATGATCATTTTCTCTTCCTTGAAGGGCTCTGACACTATGGGGGAAGACTCTGGTATACGGAGGGTGTGTCAAATTGACGGACTATCTATTTCGCATAAGACCTCTAACCCTAACTTATTCAAAATGACCTTTTCTTCCTGCGAATATTGTTCCTCACACCATCTTACGAACTCTGGGAAAGGGAAAACAACTTCTACAACGTAAGGGGTGATGGAGGCTTGGGCTGCTTCGAGGAAGGGTATCCGTTTTCCAATATTGTCTAGCAAATTTGATCTGGACACGGAAATGGGTGAGACTGTTATTTCTGTGTCAAATATGTCAGAATCCCTGTTAATTAGGGCTTCCTCTTTAGAGGCAGAATCTTGTTCTTTCATGGATAAAACGACAGGATTAGTAACCATGATGAAAAATACCTGTAAATCGGCAGAGAATGCTCAGAGCTGGTTCATTGTTGAGATTTAGTTTCGAATGGAGGGTTTTTGCCAATTTGAAATAGTCGAGTGCTTTGAAATATCATAAAATAATGACCGGGAGCTCTCCTTTTATATGCATTTTTCGATATCAGGGGTTGGAAAAAATGGTTTTGAGTAGACTGTTTTTCGCCTCGATATGCCTTTGATGGTGTTGCGTGTCTGAGAAATGAAACCATGGTATTTTCCCCGTCCCACCCTTGAAAAATTATCCTCCATGCTACTTCATTTCCCGATATGTGTCTTGGTCATCGATCTGGGCTGCTTCAAGATCTACAGTCTGTCGAGTCCTATCAACTTTCGATATCGGGGCTTGGAAAAAATGGTTTTGAGTAGACTTTTTTCACCCTGATATGCCTCTAATGGCGCCACGTGGTCGCACCCTGAAACCATAGTATTTTCCCTGGCCCACTCTCACCAAATTAAAATTCATTCTATTTCATCACCTGATATGGTTGTTGCCCGTTGATCTGGGTCGTTTCAAGATCTATGGTCCGCTAGGCCCAACCTTTCGCGCCTCCGCTATATTGGCCCTTTTCTTCCAGATGTAGCTCGGTCCTCCAAATTACACCGTATCTCTACACTACTTTAGTCCTCTGCTAAATATGAAATTTGTAGTCCATACAAAATTTTTATGGTGATAACAAAAGGAATGGTGACATGCATTCATGCATAATCCATCCTTATCCCAACAACATGGACCAAAATGAAATATGAGATCCCTATCTTCAGTTGAGTTGAATTTGACTGTAAAAGGGCCCCGAGTTCAGGGGTATATGTATGCTTCCTCCGAGAATCATATAGGGATTCTAATTCTAGGAAATAAAGAAATGAAAATCAATTAAATTTGGGAAAAAACCCTTAAATCAACAAATCATGGCATGATATTGGAAAATATTCATTTGAATTAGCATGTACTTGTCCATTAGAATGGAGGGCTTAAAACATGCCTTCTCCACTATGGGCTGACAGGAAGGGGATCGACTCAGAAGAAGCTTCTTGGATGGGATGGAGGAGGTGAGCACATCGTGGAAGGAAGGGGGAAATACCTCTATCCGAGAAGCACCCAAATTGGTGGAGGAATATGTCATTCATGTTGGAGAAATAACTAGATCATGTCATTAGGTGGCTTTGGATGCAGAGAGGGGTGACTCGGCTTGAGGAAGGGATTTGCAGTCCTATATGGAAAGTGCTACCATGAGAAGTTTCCATAGGTCCAAGCCAAGGTCGAGTAGTAGTAGCAGATTCAAGGAGGCTAGGGAAGAAACCCTAGCCACGCATACAGACCTTCCTCAAAGCCCATTCTTATCTTTGCATTATGGTCTTCTTACGTATTAATTGAATCAATGATAGTGGAATTAATGGTTGTGTTAAATTGGTAAAATGATATATTAATTTTATGTTTATGACTCAATTAAGAACCTAATTATGTATCTTGTGACTAATACATTAGTGGAAAACCATGGGCATGCCCATATTTTCTTCCATGCCGAAGAGTAATGTTTTGAGATAGTCAAAAAACACAATATGTGACCAGTTGGGATTCCATAGGAACTTTTTACTCAAATTTGGAAAGAGAAAGAAAAACTTTAGCTCCCTATAAGATAGGTTCAAATATCCTCCAATAAAGTGGGTATCGGTTTGAAATCTTTTCCATGGGCTATGTTGTTCCTGAGTCTGTACCTAAGGCTCAAAAGTACAGTGTCAAGGCATCCGAAAGTGTGAAAGGTCGATAAAGGATTATACTAACCTCCGGTATAGGAAACTTAATGAATATTTCTACGTTCTCGCTGCCTAGCTTCCCACTGTTCTTGAATAGCAATATCTTGTTCAATGGCTGCCCATGAACGTTCCAATTCTTCCCGGGTGTTCGCAGTTCTAAGGATGGTGTTGAAGAGATTTAAAGCGATATGTATTTGATTAGAGAGTTCGGGTTGAATGTTAGGTTGAGTTGTTGCAGGGACAGTCATTGAGGAACAATACTAGTATGGAAATGATTTTTAAAGAGAGATTTTATTTGCTGTTTCGATTCAGACGAAGTAAAAAGAAACTTTTGCATGAAAAACGAAATAGTAGTGCAAATTAAAGGCCCTTTCCTATAACTGTATTGTTTTTAGTAAAAATAACGTGAGATGGGAGAAAATTTTTTATCTGTAGATGACGCAAGGTTCCTGTTAGTGGAAAACTTACATATACACAAAAAGAGAAATTGACACGAACATAATTGACATAGTGTAAATAAACATAAAATTCTGTAAATGTAAATTGGTCTTACACCGGTTGATAGCTGATGCAGAGGAAAGACAAGAGACAATTACAGAAAAGATGAGTTCCCTTCACTATAGTAGTGGTCGTACTAAATTATAGTGACATACATCAATTATGTAGAGAAAAATGAAAAGAAACAAAAAACATAACAAAACAAACTTGCAACACAGTCGTGACAGAATTGAGAATCTTCAAATTTGCTTGTATTAACTTCCCTCATGCAAAAACTCTATTACAATTGATCTCCGAAAAAGTCCAGCCTTCTTCTCTTCTTTTTGTGATCTATTTATACAAGATTGGCCTCTCGGTTCAGAAGAGGGAAATTACTCCATCTGTCCGAATCCATTTTTCAAAAAGGTGCCAGGTGCTTGTTTTTGCTTAGATTTAATACATATGATACATTTGTCCCAAAAAATGAAATACAATATGTGAAGGTTTTGCATTGACAGCTGGGGGGAACAAGATAACTCCATTTCACCTATTCTATCTTCAAGAAGTGCTAGGTGCCTGTCCTCGCATGGATTTAGTGTACATGATACACTTGTCCACAAACTGGGTCACAAGCTGTGAAGGCTCGGCCTGACAATGGGCTTCGGCAAGATAACACTCTCAGGCCAACTATGGAAGCTTATCATTTATTTGTATATCAACGAGTTCAAGGGCGCCAAGTTGTGCACTAGACTGAATCAAATGTTTGTAGATTTGAGCTGGGTCTACCCTGTCCATCTTGGAGATTTCCGCTGAACTTCTCTCATTCTCCTCCTTTATGTCGAGAGAAATCCGATCTACATTTATCTGCCTTAGCGCCTCTGTGTCAGCTCCAATTTCTATCCCCAACTTCTCACCATTTATATTATTGACGACCTCTTCTAATGAATTTGCCACTTTTTGAGCCTGCTCTTTGCTTAAAGTAATATCCTGTTCCCAATTCTTTAACAAGATATTGCCCCTGGTTTGTTTGGCAATGGTAAGCCTGGGAGGCCCTGAAAACCTGTTGTTGGTCGCTATCACTACCTCTTGGAAAGCGACCCGAGTAGCTTCTGCATTCCTTTCTTTGTTAATTAGATTCTCAAAGATTCGTTGTATTAACAAGCAGTTTTCTCGAATCTCTCCTACTTTGTTTAGCAGGCTCTGTTGAGCAGAGGAGATCCTGCTCCGAATATCAGTTGCTCGAGATTTAAGGATCTCGATGTCAACCGCCTTGCTTTTTGCGACTTCCAACTGATTCTAAAGCTGTGTAATCGTATCCCTCTGCTGGCCTGATTGTACCCGACCATCTCGGATTGTAGAATTTGCTTGTTCCAGTTTGGTCTTGAGGATTTAAATTTCTTTCTTGTCGGCCAATCGGGCCAACACGATTTCTCCGCTTACTTAACTCTTAGTGCTTTCTTCTACTGAAGCAACCCTAGCCTCAAGAGTCTTGATTAGGCGATTTTTTGCTTTGAGCTGCTTCTTTAGCATTTCAACCGAGAATTGATTTGTCGTCGCATACGCTCCTAGCGTTCCTGCGATTTCCGTGGAAAATTCATCTTTCTTTTTATTCATCCCATCGGTCATCACTTTGAATTTTTTAACAGTGGACCCTCCCTCTTGATAAAATTCTCGCTTTACCACAACTTTCCTCTTTTTGTCAAAGAAGAATTCATTAGGAGGGAGTTCCTCTTCCCTTATAGGTCTCAGATCTTCGCTGAAAATCCATTCTTCCTGTATGTTTCCTTGCGCTGACTGCAAGGGTGTGACATAGGTGATGGGCTTCCCGATCTGCTTCGCAGCCTTCCCTGGTGTGCTGAGTGGATCTTGCTCTTTCGGGGGATCATAAGTCTTCGTCCCCGTTTCCGAATTCTGAGTTTCTGGTGGGTCTGTGTCTTTTATTTCCACCTCTGGATTATGCTCCTTAGGAGGGTCAGTAGTCTCAATTTCTGTTTCGGGATTCTCCTCCCGCTCAGGACTCTTCTCCTTGTCTGGATTCTTCCCCTGCTCCGGACTCTTCTCTTTGTCAGGATTCTTCTTCTTTTCAGGATTTTTCTCCTGCTCAGGACTCTTTTCCTACTCCTCTCACTGATGTTTTACGGGGTTAGAGGTTTTCCCCTCAGAATTTTTGGGCTCTTTTCCTTTATCCTTGGAAAGTCCTAGACCTCCTAGCACCACAGGGAGACATCGTTTCCTATGCTCCTGAAATTTTAAAACTGAGGCCCTGTCTTCGGGTGCTAGGGACCTGATTCGAAATTGCACCTCCGAATAGGACCTCGCCCCTCGAGAAACATCGTCCGAGGGCGAACATTCATGCTCGAACCTCTTTAATCCACAATTTCCCAAATGAGTGCTTACAATTCCCTGAGGATCATGCTTCTTGTACTCGATAGAGACTAAGCTCAAGTTTTCTATGGCTGCAGCTTCATCCTTAGCATGTCCAAAATCTAATAAGGAATAGGAATTTAGCCGAATAGGGAAAAATGGTCATACCTTCTTTGATGACGCTTTGAGCTCTTTTCTCACTCCGTCGATTACTGTTTGTCGAGCGACCTCGCGACAAGCTAGCTTGTCGGGGATGAATAGTGGTAGCGCCAGAGGAGGAACAGCAGCTCCAAATACTCTCAAATAGGAGAATTCCTCTTCCACGTACCAGTCCGCGATACGGCTCAGATTCTCAGCAATGCCATCTGAGATGCGGGGTGGCAAAAGACCAAAAATGGCGATGTGAAGGGGCACCATCACCGAGTTAAAAATCTCATAAATAAACTTGTTCGCGTTATTTTCCCACAGCTTATCATGGTACTCATGAACAGTCTTCTCCTGGGTTGGACTCCAACCCCAATTCATCAAAGGAAAAGGCGTTGTGGAGCATATCGCATCCATGATATACGCAGACATGAAGAATCCGAATGGTTTCCCGACTGCCTTCTACTCTCGGTACTCAGTGACCCTGTTGAACAAATTATCGGAGAGCATTTTTTCCCAATTGAATGAGGAACCTTCTGCTACCAGAAATATGAGAGGTACCCACTGGACGAAAAAATGCGCGGTATCCTCCCAGCCGAAAATTCGACAAGTCATCATCGCCACATACATATAGTTTGGCTCCAACGAAGAAATCGAATACACACCCTTGTCGTTCACTCTGAATGTTGAGGAACGAGACACCCAATCCTTTATCAAGCCTGGCATGGTTTTGTCAAATTCTTTGCACTCCTTCTTTTTGAAGTCCGCCAGGAATTCTTTGCCATATGTGTGCTCAAAGGTTGGTGGGAGCTTATACGTAGACTGGATATGCTCGGGCCTAAGAGTCCCAATCATGGCTTGTCGGTCATTTAAGATAGTTTTGGAAGGCAGGTCGATGTGATCCAATGCCCATCGAATCATGTCGTAGTATGGGAGCAACCGAGGTCTGGTCGCAACCAGGTGCATCCCCGACTAAACAATTGTCTTGTACTTAGTGTTCATGTCGTCCTTCACAATATCATAGTTATAGTCATCAGAGTCTGAACAGTTTACCAGCTTGGATTGTAGAATGTTTGAAATAGACAACCAGGTGGATACTGAGCCACTCGTCCGGGGCGAAGTATCTGAGACGTTGTCCGGACCATGTGCCGCAACCTCGACGTTTTCTTTCGTTGCTCTCCTTGGTGCCATAGCTAAAGCTTGTTGTTTTGCTCTTCTGCAATAAACCTGTGTATACATGCGGAAATGAGTATCCTTGGGGAAAGGCGAGCTCTATGCGTTAATAAGAAATGTTTAAAAAATAAAAACGAAATCTCGTATATATTTGAAAATTATGTACCTTTGACATAAGTCTGTCAAATCGCGAATAAAACCAAATTTATTGAAAAAATTCGATCTTATTTTCTTCGTGGATTTAACCTAATTTCTTATTAATGTCATGAATATTGGGCGGCTTGACAGGTACTCAGGTTATGGAGAGTAAATAAATAAATGCCTCATGAAGTGTGCCAATCTTGAAGCGCGGGACGTATTCCGTTTAATTTTAAATTATTACAAATCTTAATGACTTAAAAAACTTCTTCGCCTTTCGTTGCATCCCGAACTTCGTTTTCTCATTTTGACCCTTTAACTCGCGATACTGCGAGGGCCGATTTTAATGTAATCAATGGTAATCGTGATTGGCGGATCCTTAATGATATGATTAACTTAATCGCCATATCGTGACTCGGGAATTCGAAGACAAATTTTTAGGAGAATGATATGCCGAGTTGCGATATCGCGATGCAACGATAATTAGGCTCGAATTAAGAGAAGGAAATCTTAGATTAGGTGATTAATTAATCTTGATATAATTATGTCGCAACTTCGTGAATCGGAGCTTTGGATACCTTAACTTTATGAAAGAAAATGCCGAGCGGCGATGTGCTGAGAACCAAGTTTAATCGTGGTTAGTTTGATACCTTTAGTTATCAACCAAGGTTTTCACAAAAGCTATCGCGTTCTCGGCTATCGGGGCTGTAAAAAACTTGTCCTCGACAAATGCTGAGGCGCGAAATATCGACGATGCCTAATCGAGGGTTAAAGGTTTTACCACAGTTAATGCCTTATGTGGAAAATTTGAAAAACGAGTTCGCAGTTTCGCGACTCGGGACTTGAGAAATCAAAAATCAAAGCGTCCGACTTGCGATATCCGAAAATAAAACAAAAAAGGAAAACATATTAGCGAAAAATGAATCTTTTCTTTTGAAAATGAAAAAGCATTGCCATTCAGATGACAAGATTTTAGAGTCTTATGAATTTGGAAGGAAAAGAAAAACAACTTTAGATCTCAAGTATCAAACGTAGAAAATTGCGCGAGGTGAAAAAACAAGGGCGGCTCCAACATAGGCTCCAACTAGGGATCCTGCTTCCCTGTGAGGCGGGAAGAACAGTAGACCAGGTGCCAAAATTGGGTAAATGGAGTCATAGACTAAAATCAAGAGTAAAATCCAAGGAAAAGGATAGAAAAAGGGGGAAAAACTTTTGCTGGTTAACCCAAAAAATTTTCGATTTCAGACATTTTTTCCAAACACAGCTGAAGTTACCTTCGCAATTTCCCTTTCTCACTACTAAGTTTGGGGAATGCTTCAAGACAGTCGTAACTGCCCTAGGATATTCAACAGGTCTTGTGATTCTCAGCTTGCATCAAAAGAATGAATTTATATAATCTAAAATAGGGAAGTCCCATCGGAATTTGGGGAAATGATCAGGCTTTCGGAAAGCGTTGATTACTAGAGTTGATTGATGTTTACGTATAACAGCCTTACAGATCTCTCAGACATTGCTTCACTGCCAGCGAGCCTGTTCAGTACCCCGGTGAAGTTGTCTGACCCTTTTTCACTGAATTTCTTTTCACCACTTCGGAAAATATTTATGCGTTTAAACGCTAAGACGAGGGCAATCATTTCTGAATTTCCTTTCATCGTCTTAATGGACTAGGTGGGGGCAATCATTTCTGAATTTCCTTTCACCACCTATCTCAGTATTTACTTTAAAAACACGAAGATGGGAGAAATCAGTTTATGTCAGGGCTGAGATCTGTGTAATATTTTTTATCGGAGGTCTGTCAACTTATTTTGATTACTCGGTATCAACGTTCCTTTGCCCCTCACAAGACCTTTAGTTCTTAGGGAGACAGGGGAGTATAATAAAATTTTAAGTAACATCCTGTTCAAGCAAGCTTTGATTTATCAGACGCTATTGAAAAACTTAGGAAAGTTAAGATCGCTTATAGGCGTTCCTTAGCTTAGCAGAGGATCAAGTAGTTGTGAAGACCAGCTTTCTTATTAAGATCTGTTTCGGAATCCCTGAGGTTTGAAACACAAAATATTTACCCTTTCTCAAAGGCTTAGGAAAATAGTGACTCACTAAAATTTAGGTCGAAATATAAACAGAAAACAAGGTAGCAATTAAATGGCTTAATATATAACAATGGTCACAACAGTTCTGGACTAGCCTTCGAATGCATTTGGGAATAAAAATTATGATTGACTGCTTTTGCATTTAACATATTGATTCAAATTTTAGTTTAAAGATCAAGGCCAAAAATAATCCTGTTATCTAAACCTTTATATTACAATTTGAATAATATTACTTTAGATTGCTAAAAACAGTCTTTCATGATCTGAGTATTGAGAAAACTCACCTCTATCTTCTCTTTCCAATTTCTTTGGGGATTATGAACTATCTTATGTATCACCTGTTTTATGTCACCCTATTTCCAACAATGATATGCACCTTATGTCTTGAGCTAATTTCGCCTAAGGCTAGGCTCGTTTGAGGCTGGAATCCTACAAAAACAAACACAAACCTGACTAAAAAATGCGCTGAGAATTTAGGAACAAAAAGCCAAAAATTGAAGATAAATGTCAGAACAAAAACATAAATATGTACCAAAATTCATAATAAAATTTATTTATTTACAAATATATATATATATATACAATTTATTTATTTATTTATTTTATTTTCTTTTCTACCCAACCACCGTCACGCCATATAGTGCTTTAGATATCGCCCGTTGACAGGGGCGCTTAGAACCTTTCCATCAATGTTTTCCAGAAGAAATGAATTCCTTCCTTCTAGAGCCGAGACCCTGAATGGTCCATACCAAAGGTGGTCAAATTTGCCATGCTTTGCGGATTCTTCCTTTCTCGCATCCCATCTCAACACTAAGTCACCTGGGAGGAACTCTCTATCCTTCGCCTTAAGGTCGAACAGTGCTTTCATATCGTCCTGGTATTTTTGTATTTTTTCATCAACCTCCACTCTAAACTGTTGAACCTCAATCAACTGGTTAATTCTCCTGGTTATATGATTCGTTTCTTCATTCTGATCCTGCCACAATTTCATCATTGGCAGCGCTAAGTTTATGGGTAGAACCGCCTTGGTCCCATAGACCATTTGAAACGGCGAAATTTCGATGGATCTTTTAGTGCTCATGCGGTTTGCCCACAATGCATATTTTAAATGTACATGCCAAGATATTTTGTTTTGGTCCAATACCTTTTTTATTACCGTTACCAGGCTCTTGTTAGATGATTCGGCCAGTCCATTTCCCTGAGGGTAATAAGCGGTGGAATGGCCGAGAACGATATTGTATTTCTAGAAAAAGTCGATCATAGCCATGGATTTGAAGGCCTGGGCATTGTTGGTAACAATCTTTCGGGGACATCCGAATCTTGACAAGATGTTATCTTCTAAGAAGTCGATCACCACCGAGTCTGTTGCCCTTTTGGTTGCAAATGCTTCCACCCACTTTGTAAAATAGTCTGTGGCCGTTAAGATCCACCTATGCTGAGCACTGGAATGAGGGTTAATTTCTCCTATGAATTCTAATCCCCATTGTTGAAATGGGGCTTCAGTTTTGACTGGAACAAGTGGTAATGAAGGGAGTTTTTTCTTACCAGCGAATATTTGACACGAGTAATAGGCACGTATTTTGGCGTTAACATCCGAAAATAGTTTCAGCCAATAGTATCCAGCCCTCGGGATCTTGTAGGCTGTGGCTCTCCATGCATGGTGTCCCCCGCATATTCCTTCATGAAATTCTTCTATAACCCGCGGAGTTTCCGACTCAACCAGACAGACCAGTAAAAACCCAAGTGGATCTTTCCAGTATGGTTGATTTTCGGAGATGCAATATTTTACAGCATGGAGTTTTAAAGTTCTGCATTTGGGTGGTGTTAGTCCATCTGGACATTTCAGGTTTAACAAGTAGAAGACTATATCTTTATACCAGCCCGACCATATGAATTTTTCTTCAATCTTGCTTGGATATGTCTGGTCATCCAGTTCTTGTAAACGTGTGTTTCCATCTTCCCCTTGTAGGCAATTGATGTCAAGATCTCTAAGGTTTGACTCAGCCAAGAGTTTGGCCAAACCCTTTCCCTTTACCAATTTAGTTGGCTTGATTTCCAGATCAAATTCTTGTATTTTAGCGAGCCAGCGTCCTCATTTTCCATCACTGTCAGGCTGTACCAATATATCCTTCACAGCACTGGTTGGTACGTACGCGATAATTTTTGAATGCAGGACGTAAGTTATGAATGCTTTTAGCGCTTTCACCATTGCGTACACCTGTTTTTCCATTATATCATATTTTAGTTCGGCGTCTCTAAGGCTTTTGCTAAAAAACGCGATGGGGCGCTCAAAACCTTCATCATCTTTTTGCAGTAACACCGCGGCGATAGTATGTTGAGAAGCAAAAGAGAAGATGAGGAAATCCTTCAAGTAATCTGGGCTTGTTAACACAGGTGCCTCACTGATAAATTTTTTAATACGTTTGAACGACGCTTTAGCCTCGGTGGTCCAATTTACTCTGCTATCTTTCTTCAGCATTCCCGTGATCAATTTGACAATCTCAGCGAAATTTGGTATAAATCTTCGTAAAAAAATTATTGTACCCAAGAAAGCTTGAATTTCTTTAACGTTCCTAGGAATGCTGATAGTTTGTATCGCTTCAACCCTCTTAGGATCAATCTTGATTCCATCTTTAAATACGATATGTCCCAGAAGCTTACCTTCCTGCATAGCGAAATGTGATTTCTTTGGGTTTAAGGATAGACCATACCTACGGCATTTTTCGAAAGTCTGTTTTAAATGGATCAAATGTTCTTCATTGGTTTTAGAAAAAATCGTTACATCATCGAGGTAGATTACTATGAACTTATCTCTTTCTCCAACGAAATCGATATCCATGGCGCGCTGGAAGGTAGCCCCTGCATTCATTAAACCAAAAGGCATTTTATCATACATGAATGTACCCCATGGTGTGGTGAAAGCGGTTTTTTCTCTGTCTTGCTCATTCATGGCGATTTGGTTGTACCCAGAAAACCCATCTATCATAGACATCCAATTTGCTCCAACTACCCTTTCCAGGACGTGATCCATTTTAGGAAGTGGATAATTATCTTTAAGAGAGGACCTGTTCAGGTTCTGGAAATCTACACACAGTATGATTTCTCCGTTCTTTTTTCTGACATGGACCAAATTTTCTATCCAGTCTGAGTATTTTAGAGGTACAATTATTTTCGCATCTAAAAGCTTCTTAACTTCCTTTTCAATAACAGGCAACAAAATGGGGTTAAACTGCCTGAGCTTCTGCCTAAAAGGTTTGACTCTGGGCTTCAAAGGTATCTTATGCTCAATTATAGAAGTATCGTACGTTCGAAGCTCATCATAGGACCAGGCAAAAACATCTTTATACTGTTTGAGTAAGTCTCTATACTGGTCTTTTACTTTAGGAGGGAGGAATTTAGATATCTTTACGATTCGGGCTTCTTTTCCAGTTCCTATGTCGCAATCCTCCACTTGCTCTGGTTGGGGTTGCAAAGTGGATTTCACAGGTATGTCGTTCTGATCGAAGAGTCTTTCTAAAGGTATTAAGCCTTTCGGGATCTGGTTGTTCTTAAGGACCAGCATGCAATGATCCGCTATTTTTTCTCGGAAGTTTTCAGGATCTTCACCCTCTTGCATAATCCACATCGGGTCGTTTTGGTTTTCTTGGTCTGGATGAGTTTCAGAGAACTCACCTATTGCTATAAGAAATTTCTGAATTTTTTCGTCATCTTCAAAAATTTGCCAGTGTCTGACATTGTCTGGTATGGAGGGTTTATACCTGATTTCAATATGGTATTTCAATTTAACATTCGTGGGAGGGGAAAAAGTCGAGGCTACCTTAGCCAATGCGTCAGCATGTAGATTCTCTGTGCGAGGAATAAAATGGACTTTAATAGATGAGAAAAAATTCTCCATTAAATCCCAAACACAATTTCTGTATGTTCTCAATCTGGGATGTTTGGCTAGGTATTGTCGGTTTACTTGTTTTACTATCAATTCAGCATCACCATAAACCTCCAAATTTTTTATGTTTAACTTCTTTGCAGCCTCTAAACCTAAGACTAATGCTTCATACTCGCACACGTTATTGGTGTAATCTATGTCCCATTGCAAGCGATATGAGAAAGGAATGGTAAACTTACCTTCAGGTGCTACCAAAAGTATGCCAGCACCAGCTCCTTCAGAAGATGAAGTGCCATCGAAGTACATTTTCCAGACACCATTTCTGCATAGTTCTTCAGTCAAGGGGATAAGCTCTTCCCGTTTCATATCAAGTTCTTCTGGACACCCATCCAAACCATCATCAAATGATGGTATGCAATTCCCCAGATCTTGGTCTGCAATGTAAATGGGAAAGTTATTTGGATTCAGAGGATCATTGACAGTATATGCTAATCTTGTTTCTCGGTACAAGCAGGTAAATTGACCACCAAAAATTGGGATTGTTGCATATGACATGTCCAGTTGTAGGGAACCCCCCAACTTGGCTCCCCATGATCTGGATAACAACATACCATATTTGGGGGGGATATCTGCAATAACCACATCCATTAGGATACTCTTGACCGGGACCTGAGCTAGGGTAACTACCAGATCTTTTATCATTCCCATACATTTAACCTTTCTTGAATCAAACGAGTATAGGTCTCCATAGGGTCTAGTGATCTGGAG
>ML799815.1:16376-51505 GCA_009831015.1 Picea engelmannii | reverse complement strand
ATTCAGGGTGATATAGAAAGGAGCGACGTTGTCTTTGAATCCCTCAAAATGAGGACCAAAGGTGATGTTAGGTCTGTCATCTTCTAGGTTGATAACGTCGAAGTGACTTTCTGGCTCATAAACACCCATCACTTTGGCAATTTTCTTTCGATAAGTGGGGTTTTTTGCTAGTTCTACCAAAGGAATCGGTATCTTAATCTTATTTAATTCATTTTCAAAATTGTAAGATGTATTGGTCTTGTCCGCTTCTTTGGTTAAGACTTCCGAGTTTTCTTTTTCCAACTTGTTTGTCTGGATCGCTTTATCACTCGTGACCTTAGTCGCAGAAGTAACTTTGTCTATCGGACTTGCTTCCTTTGCTTGGGTTTCAACTTTTTCCACCTCAGACTCTTGATTCTTTGTTATCTTGACTTTATTGCTGGATAACAATGTCTCTTCCAGAGGAGGTTCTTGAGGTTGACCCCTTGGAAGAATTTTCTTAGACTGGTTAGTTGAGGTGGTCTTATTTTTTGATATCAGATTGTATCTGGGTTGGAAATCAACCGCTATCATTTCTGTTTCTGGCTGAGATAAGCAGAGGTCAGTATGATCACCCTCTTCTTCTTCATCAGGGGATTGAGGGATATTTAAATATTTTTCATACTCTTCCCTGGTCAGAAATGGCTGCGAACATTCATCACCGAAACATGCAACTTCATCTTCCGAATCTCCGAAATCTTGGAGGTCACTTGCTCCTATAAAATTTTCGTTTTTTAGTGGAGCTTGTATTTTTTGATCTTCATTCTTCATTTGCCTCTGTTGGTTTTGGGGATTTGGGTTTCTCCTGAAGTCTCTTTTGTTAGAAGAATCAACTTTAACCTGATCCAACTCCATCCTAGAGATTTTGTTAGACAGATCTTTAATTATTCATGCCATATCATCCACTCTGTCATCAGTGTATCTATTTTACCCGGAAGGACCCGCTGGTTCCCTATAGCGTCTGTTATCACGGTTGGTCGTTTCTACTTTTGCCTTTAACTTACCCGAGGCCATCATATTATATTCTATTTCTACAGCATCGTCTTGCATTCTATTTAGGGTGGCACCTCTCCTTTCTCCCAAAAGCAATGCAAAATCAGGTTCGAAAGATCCTGCAAAGGTTACTTTGGCTGATGGTTCGGAAGGTTTAACAGTAGCTGGAATTTTATTATACAGATTGTTAAATCTCAAAATAAATTCCATCATTGTTTCTGAGTTCTTTTTCTTCAGAGACCCAAACTCGGTAAGGTAGTATAAGTGATCCTTTCGCTCTCCCCATTGTCTGAGGAAAGCGTCTTCCAAGGCGTTATATGTTCGAATAGACGCTACAGGAAGACTCTGAAACCAAGTTCAGACATGTCCTTCGAAGGTTTGAACAAGTAGTCTTGAATAGACATCTTCGTGCTCAATACCGCATATGTCTGCGAACTGGTCAAAGAAGTTTATATGCTCAGCAACGGTTAGATCTCCCTCCCCAGTGAACTTAGGAATATTTTTGATGTAGTTGTCAGGTAAATCATGAAGGGGAACGGGAAAAACCAGGGGAGCATATCTTACTGCTACTTTTGCAAATACTCCGGGAGGAGGGACATTCAGATGTCCTCCACCTCCTCCTCCGACACCTGCCATCGACTTGGGAGTAGGAAAGGAGGGTGTAAAACACTCTTTTGAATTAGGTGAAACTGGGAAGTTCTGCCGAAGAAAGGTTGGTGTGTTAAATGACGACGATCTTTCCAAAGGGCCTTTACCCTTGTTTATAGATTGGAAGGTCTGATGTGGCTCACTCCTGAATTCTGAGTAGTTTGCTTCTGGATCTTTGGTATCAAACTGAGGGCTACTGGAAGAAGGAGATTCTGAAGTGGATTTAGTCTTTAGAAGTGGATTTTTGGGCTTATTAATTGAAGCGGTTGTCTCAAATGAGACTCTCGCTCTTAAGATCTTTTTAGGATTATTAACAGGCGTAATTAGCTTGCCATCCGGGTTCTGTCTGGTATGCCTTCTACCAGACGCCAGTTTGTGTTTTAGTGGAGTCGCCAAGTGAAAAATTTGAACAATCCTTAAAACGGTGTGCACTTTATGTTCACTATCAAAGAGTAACACCATCAACGAAATAGTTTGTCGTTTTTCCCAGGGAAAAGATTTCGTAACTTCGTTCCCCGGCAACGGCGCCAAAAAGATGTTGTTCCTGAGTCTGTACCTAAGGCTCAAAAGTACAATGTCAAGGCATCCGAAAGTGTGAAAGGTCGATAAAGGATTATACTAACCTCCGGTATAGGAAACTTAATGAAGATTTCTACGTTCTCGCTGCCTAGCTTCCCACTGTTCTTGAATAGCAATATCTTGTTCAATGGCTGCCCATGAACGTTCCAATTCTTCCCGGGTGTTCGCAGTTCTAAGGATGGTGTTGAAGAGATTTAAAGCGATATGTATTTGATTAGAGAGTCCAGGTTGAATGTTAGGTTGAGTTGCTGCAGGGACAGTCATTGAGGAACAGTACTAGTATGGAAATGATTTTTAAAGAGAGATTTTATTTGCTGTTTCGATTCAGACGAAGTAAAAAGAAACTTTTGCATGAAAAACGAAATAGTAGTGCAAATTAAAGGCCCTTTCCTGTAACTGTATTGTTTTTGGTAAAAATAACGTGAGATGGGAGAAAAACTTTTATCTGTAGATGACGCAAGGTTCCTATTAGTGGAAAACTTACATATACATAGAAAGAGAAATTGACATGAACATAATTGACATAGTGTAAATAAACATAAAATTCTGTAAATGTAAATTGGTCTTACACCGGCTGATAGCTGATGCAGAGGAAAGACAAGAGACAATTACAGAAAAGATGAGTGCCCTTCACTATAGTAGTGGTCGTACTAAATTATAGTGACATACATCAATTATGTAGAGCAAAATGAAAAGAAACAAAAAACATATAAAAACAAACTTGCAACACAGTCGTGACAGAATCGAGAATCTTCAAATTTGCTTGTATTAACTTCCTTCATGAAAAAACTCTATTACAATTGATCTCCGAAAAAGTCCAGCCTTCTTCTCTTCTTTTTGTGATCTATTTATACAAGATTGGCCTCTCGGTTCAGAAGAGCGAAATTACTCCATCTGTCCGAATCCATTTTTCAAAAAGGTGCCAGGTGCTTGTTTTTGCTTAGATTTAATACATATGATACATTTGTCCCAAAAAATGAAATACAAGCTATGAAGGTTTTTCATTGACAGCTGGGGGGAACAAGATAACTCCATTTCACCTATTCTATCTTCAAGAAGTTCTAGGTACCTGTCCTCGCATGGATTCAGTGTACATGATACACTTGTCCACAAACTGGGTCACAAGCTGTGAAGGCTCGGCCTGACAACGGGCTTCGGCAAGATAACACTCTCGGGCCAACTGTGGAAGCTTATCATTTATTTGTATATCAATGAGTTCAAGGGCGCCAAGTTGTGCACTAGACTGAATCAAATGTTTGTAGATTTGAGCTGGGTCTACCCTGTCCATCTTGGATATTTCCGCTGAACTTCTCTCATTCTCCTCCTTTATGTCGAGAGAAATCCGATCTATATTTATCTGCCTTAGTGCCTCTGTGTCAGCTCCAATTTCTATCCCCAATTGCTCACCATTTATATTATTGATGGCCTCTTCTAATGAATTTGCCACATTTTGAGCCTGCTCTTTGCTTAAAGTTATATCTTGTTTCCAATTCTTTAACAAGATATTGCCCCTGGTTTGTTTGGCAATGGTAAGCCCGGGAGGCCCTGAAACCTGTTGTTGGTCGCTATCACTGCCTCTTGGAAAGCGACCTGAGCAGCTTCTACGTTCCTTTCTTTGTTAATCAGATTCTCAGAGATTCGTTGTATTAACAAGCAGTTTTCTCGAATCTCTCCTACTTTGTTTAGCAGGCTCTGTTGAGCAGAGGAGATCCTGCTCCGAATATCAGTTGCTCGAGATTTAACGATCTTGATGTCAACCGCCTTGCTTTCTGCGACTTCCAACTGAGTCTGTAGCTATGTAATCGTATCCCTCTGTTGGCCTGATTATACCCGACCATCTCGGATTGTAGAATTTGCTTGTTCCAGTTTGGTCTTGAGGATTTCAATTTCTTTCTTGTCGGCCAATCGGGCTAGCTCGATTTCTCTGCTTGCTTTACTCTTAGCGCTTTCTGCTGCTGAAGCCACCCTGGCCTCAAGAGTCTTGATCAGGTGATTTTTTGCTTTGAGCTGCTTCTTTAGCATTTCAACTGAGAATTGATTTGTCGTCGCATACGCTCCTAGCGTTCCTGCGATTTCCGTGGCAAATTCATCTTTCTTTTTATTCATCCCATCGATCATCACTTTGAATTTTTTAACAGTGGACCCTCCCTCTTGATAAAATTCTCGCTTTACCACAGCTTTCCTCTTTTTGTCAAAGAAGAATTCATTAGGAGGGAGTTCCTCTGCCCTTATAGGTCTCAAATCTTCGCCGAAAATCCATTCTTCCTGTATGTTTCCTTGCGCTGACTGCAAGGGTGTGACAGAGGTGATGGGCTTCCCGATCTACTTCGCAGCCTTCCCTGGTGTGCTGAGTGGATATTTCTCTTTCGGGGGATCATAAGTCTTCGTCCCCGTTTCCGAATTTTGAGTTTCTGGTGGGTCTGTGTCTTTTATTTCCACCTCCGGATTATGCTCCTTAGGAGGGTTAGTAGTCTCAATTTCTGTTTCGGGATTCTCCTCCCGCTCAGGACTCTTCTCCTTGTCTGGATTCTTCCCCTGCTCCGGACTCTTCTCCTTGTCAGGATTCTTCTTCTTTTCGGGATTTTTCTCCTGCTCAGGACTCTTTTCCTGCTCCTCTTGCTGACGTTTTACGAGGTTAGAGGTTTTCCCCTCAGAATTTTCGGGCTCTTTTCCTTTATCCTTGGAAAGTCCCAGACCTCCTAGCACCACAGGGAGACATCGTTTCCTATGCTCCTGAAATTTTAAAACTGAGGCCCTGTCTTCAGGTGCTAGGGACCTGATTCGAAATTACACCTCAGAATAGGACCTCGCCCCTCAGAAAACATCGTCTGAGGGTGAACATTCATGCTCGAACCTCTTTAATCCACAATTTCCCAAATGAGTGCTTACAATTCCCTGAGGATCATGCTTCTTGTACTCGATAGAGACTAAGCTCAAGTTTTCTATGGCTGCAGCTTCAGCCTTAGCATGTCCAAAATCTAATAAGGAATAGGAATTTAGCCGAATAGGGAAAAATGGCCATACCTTCTTTGATGACGCTTTGAGCTCTTTACTCACTTCGTCGATTACTATTTGTCGAGCGACCTCGCAACAAGCTAGCTTGTCAGGGATGAATAGTGGTAGCGCCAGAGGAGGAACAACAACTCCAAATACTCTCAAATAGGAGAATTCCTCTTCCACGTACCAGTCCGCGATACGGCTCAGATTCTCAGCAATGCCATCTGAGATGCGGGGTGGCAAAAGGCCAAAAATGGCGATGTGAAGGGGCACCATCACTCAGTTAAAAATCTCATAAATAAACTTGTTCGCGCTATTTTCCTACAGCTTATCGTGGTACTCATGAACAGTCTTCTCTTGGGTTGGACTCCAAGCCCAATTCATCAAAGGAAAAGGCGTCATGGAGCATATCGCATCCATGATATACGCAGACATGAAGAATATGGATGGTTTCCCGACTGCCTTCTGCTCTCGGTACTCGGTGACCCTGTTGAACAAATTATCGGAGAGAATTTTTTCCCAATTGAATGAGGAACCTTCTGCTACCCGAAAGATGAGAGATACCCACTGGACGAAAAAATGCGCGGTATCCTCCCAGCCGAAAAGTCGACAAGTCATCATCACCACATACATATAGTTTGGCTCCAATGAAGAAATTGAATACACTCTCTTGTCGTTCACTCTGAATGTCGAGGAACGAGACACCCAGTCCTTTATCAAGCCTGGCATGGTTTTGTCAAATTCTTCACACTCCTTCTTTTTGAAGTCCTCCAGGAATTCTTTGCCATATGTGTGCTCAAAGGTTGGTGGGAGCTTATACATAGACTGGATATACTTGGGCCTAAAAGTCCCAATCATGGCTTGTCGGTCATTTAAGATAGTTCTGGAAGGCAGGTCGACGTGATCCAATGCCCATCGGATCATGTCGTAATATGGGAGCAACCGAGGTCTGGTCGCAACCAGGTGCATCCCCGACTGAACAATTGTCTTGTACTTAGTGTTCATGTCGTCCTTCACAATATCATAGTTATAGTCATCATAGTCTGAACAGTTTACCAGCTCGGATTGTAGAATGTTTGAAATAGACGACCAGGTGGATACTGAGTCACTCATCCGGGGCGAAGTATCTGAGACGTTGTCCGGACCCTGTGCCGCAACCTCAACGTTTGCTTTCGCTTCTCTCCTTGGTGCCATAGCTGAAGCTTGTTGTTTTTCTCTTCTGCAGTAAACCTGTGTATACATGCGGAAATGAGTACCCTTGGGGAAAGGCGAGCTCTATGCGTTAATAATAAATGTTTAAAAAATAAAAACGAAATCTCATATATATTTGAAAATTATGTACCTTTGACATAAGTCTGTCAAATCGCGAATAAAACCAAATTTATTGAAAAATTCCGATCTTATTTTCTTCGTGGATTTACCCTAATTTCTCATTAATGTCATGAATATTGGGCGGCTTGACAGGTACTCAGGTTATGGAGAGTAAATAAATAAATGCCTCGTGAAGTGTGCCAATATTGAAGTGCGGGACGTATTCCGTTTAATTTTAAAGTATTACAAATCTTAACGACTTAAAAAAGTTCTTCGCCTTTCGTTGCATCGCGAACTTCGTTTTCACATTTTGACCCTTTAACTCGCGATACTGTGAGGTCCGATTATAATGTAATCAATGGTAATCATGATTGGCGGATCCTTAATGATATGATTAACTTAATCTCCATATCGTGACTCGGGAATTCGAAGACAAATTTTTAGGAGAATGATATGCGGAGTCGCGATATCGCGATGCGGCGATAATTAGGCTCGAATTAAGAGAAGGAAATCGTAGATTAGGCGATTAATTAATCTTGATATAATTATATCCCAACTTCATGAATCGGAGCTTTGAATACCTTAACTTTATGAAAGAAAATGTCGAGCGGCGATGTGCCGAGAACCAAGTTTAACCGTGGTTAGTTTTATACCTTTAGTTATCAACCAAGGTTTTCACAAAAGCTATCGCGTTCTCGGCTATCGGGGCTGTAAAAAACTTGTCCTCGACGAATGCTGAGGCGTGAAATACCGACGATGCCTAATCGAGGGTTAAAGGTTTTACCACAGTTAATGCCTTAGGTGGAAAATTTGAAAAACGAGTTCACAGTTTCACGACTCGGGACTTGAGAAATCAAAAATCAAAGCGTCTGACTTGCGTTATCCGAAAATAAAACAAAAAAGGAAAACATATCAGCGAAAAATGAATCTTTTATTTTGAAAATGAAAAAGCATTGCCATTCAGAGGACAAGATTTCAGAGTCTTATGAATTTGGAAGGAAAAGAAAAACAACTTTAGATCTCAAGTATCAAACGTAGAAAATTGCGCAAGGTGAAAAAACAAGGGCGGCTCCAACAGGTTAATCTTACAAGTAGATTGGAGGATAGGTAGATGGAAACTTGGACTAGGGGATGCAAAATAGATTTGAAAGAAATTATGGAATTGATATGAAATTGGATCGACGAGAAAAAGTATAAATATTGGAGGTAATATCAACTAATAAAGTTGATGGAACCATGTTGATCGATTGATAAAGAAGAACCAACTAAAAGAAGATCAATGACAAACTCAACTGGCATATTGACTGGACTAAATCAACTAGTGTGCATATGTTGACGACTAAGCAGGGAAATGTACGTAGATTCCATGAACAAGTATATAAAATAATTGTAGGAAGCTTCATTAGTAGTATTATGTTAGTTGGAAAAATGTCAGTGAGAAGATGTCTATGTGCATTTAATGACTAAGATGAGTCAACTAGACAGTTGATGTTCTTTACCAAAGGGAAGTTGAACCATTTGATAATTGAAGGGATGCAAGAGAAATTGAATTGATTTAATTGACTCTTGGAGATCACCCATAAGAAGCCAAACTACATGAAGAGAGGATTTGGGTGAGAAGCTGGATATTGGATAATATGGTTGTGGAAGACGATTGAAGGATAACAACTGACTTAGAGAGTTGTTGTACTTCCAAATAGAAGGAAGTTCATTGTGGAAAAAATGGGCCTTGTCTTTGTTTCCACTAGTACCAAGGTGAAATGCAACCTTGTGGATGTGAAACCCCAGAGGTTGTGAAATATTGCAATTGCAAAATACTCATTGATCTAATGATAATACATGGAGTTTATTCCCCATGGGGATTCTCCTTTAAAATATCTATATATTATGTGATGAATGTTTATGAGATTAATTTTATGTTTCTTATTCTATTATATGCTTAATAAGGAAAGAATTCTAACCCGTAATATTCATTAGACACATTTCATTTTAGTTTAGTAGAAATATATGGTGTAGATACCTTGGGAAATTCTGACTTTCCCATTAGAAAACATATCAATTTGGTATCGAAGCAAAGTTCTTGCTATCTTTTGGAGTGTATGGTAAAAAACTAGACTTGGATATTCTAAAGGTAAAGAACCATTGTTACCTAGAATTACCTATAGTCATGCTTCGAGTCGAACTATGATGGTGGAAGGCCAAGAGATTAGTGAAGATGCATGTAGATTCAAAAAATTGGAGACACATGTAAAATATATTGTAGAACTTATATAGGATTTGGTTTGAGTAATGGGCAATAAGACTAAAGTTGGAGGAGAGAAAATTCCTAGTGGAGAAAAGGAGAAACCAAAGAGTCCCAAGATAGAGACTAAGAAGATTTTTCATTGAGAAAATGACAAGAAACAGAGAAACCAAAGAGTCCCAAGATAGAGCCTAAGAAGACTTTTCATTGGAGAAATGACCCTTAGACTTTCATAATCCCTTTTAGAGTTGAATGGAAAGTGGAGATAAAGTCTTATAATAGCCAAATGAACCTTGATTAGCTAAGTAATTGGTAGAGGAAGATAAAAGTATATTTAAGTTGCTATGGTTTTGTCGACATGGAAAATATTTTTTTCTCTCAACTAAAAATGGATGGATATTGTTGTGAAGGAACAATATGAAAACAAAGAAAGTGACTACATTGCATCATCTTTGTAAAATGTATGTGCATAAATATATATAAGGGGAGGCTAGCCGATCCTTGCATTCAAATTACATCAGTATTTATACAATATGTGAATGGTTAGGGAGGTTACATCCAACGCTACCTAACCATTCATTAAGTACTCATTACATCATATATATTAACTATCACATATTTTCATTTCCATTCTTATAGTCTTATTACAAAATATGATGACATTTTCATAGATTAAGTCTGATAGGTCCCACAAAATCCTCCCAATCTCAAACACTTGCTTCAACTCTAAAGAAACTATGTAGCAACATCCTAGGTCACTACTCCTATTGAAGTATCCTCATTATGCATCAAATGTGCATACCAATCTGCATAGATAAATTTGTTGTTACTCCATGGCTTTTTTCTTGTGTCAAATAGGTGCCTTCAGTGTATCTAGTGAGTCTCTAATGCCTATTTTGAAACCACACAACAACAAAGTCTTTACAATCCAATTGTTACACCATTTTCTCAAGGTGCCTTCAATGCAACCGATGTACATTCCTATGCTCATCTCAAAACTACACAACAATGGAGTTTCCACAACTCAATTGCTACACCAACATTCTCATCATGGAATTTTATGATGAACTACCACACTTCTTTGTTTCCCTATCGAGTGGAGACACTTCCTCTATCTAATTGAGGGGTTCTTGAAAGGTGGGTTCTAAGAAGGTGGAGTCACTAGATGACCTTCAAGAATAACTCATCAAAGGTGGAAGGGGATCGTCCTTTAGGTGGAGTCACCAAGAAAGCTAGGGAAAGGATTTGTGAAAGCTTGTCATAGTGTCATTAGGGTTCAGAAGAGGATTCAAAATCCTCCCCGACAATGATGCCAAAATGTTATCGCACAAGTTGTAGGTTTGGAAAAGACCGACCCAACCACAAAATGGTGATAGCTAAAAGAAAACATATGGAATGTCACCTTAGGCAAGTATTCTCGTCACTTTAGAGATGAACTAATCACCTCAAGGGGGGAATCCCAGTGACCCTAGGGGGAAATGAGATGGAAATTGAATAGATGAAGAAGAGTCCCCCTATAGGTGAAGTTACTGTATGGGATAATGCTTGAGGATGAGTCTCAGGAGTGTTTTAAGGTTTCCAAGTCCTTGGGTACATGCTAAGAGTGTTTGTAAATGCTTGAGACACAAAAAACCCAACTGTACGTAGTATATGTTAGTTGGAAAAGAAAGTTAAGCTTGATGTCCCTATTTTCAACAGTAAACAAATATATATTGCTTATTGCAGGAAATAAAATCAATTACTTATTGCAGAAATAACCATTAAAATCATCAAGTATTTATTGGGCAATGAAGCACTGAACATGCAAACTAATTCCCAATACTTTAGCACAAGATATGATGGTGAATTAGGGTTGAAAAAAGATTTTTTTGGATATTTTTCAGAGCATCCAAATGGTTGTATAAAATGTTTTCTACGGAAACAACTTTCACCCCAAGGAATTAGCCAAAAAAATTCCCAACAATAGGCAACATCAAGTAGATTAACAATAACAACTTTTCAACTATTCCCAATGGTAAAGAGTGAGAAATTGAGCTTGAAAAAGAGATTTTTCAGATGCCCTAATGGATGTAGCATAATTTTATAACAGCAGAAAGATATCCTTGATCGATCAAAATTCCCTACTAGCTCAAGCAAGCAATCAAGACAAAGAATTGATTCCACTTTAAACAAGTTCAGTATCTTGTAAAATCATGTATTTCTATGTAAGTAATTTATTTCTCCAATGCGATAAAAGATTAGTGCCTTTCCAAATGGGTTGTGGAGTCTTCTTGTATTAGGTTAGGACTACTAAATATTAAGAGGTGTAAGCCCTTTTACTCCCTTGAGATAGCAACCCTAACAAGGTAAAGTCTAGGAGGGTGTAAACCCTTTTACTCCTAGCAACCTTTGCAATAGCCTTTTCAACAAACACTAATGATAAAAATTGGTGGAGGTTGTAAATCCTTATACTCCTCCAAGGATCTAGCCAATAACAAACATGGAACAAGAAAGAAACCTAACAAAGTGCAGATTTCCCTTACCAATTCCAAGAAATGCCAAGACAAAACCATAATTACCAAGAAACTTTCATCACCAAAGAAAAGAGAAAGAGCCTCCAAGAGTAGCTCACCACTTCCTTCCATAAGAAAAGATATCAACCACATCACAATAGAGAGAGGGAATTAATTTTCCCAAGTAGGGAAAAAATTTCAGCCAAGTATCCTTCTCCACATGGGAAAGCTATGATCAAATGAGATACAAATGATCTCTATTTATACAAAATGTATTAAACATAGTTTGTCCACATAATTTAGTGTAAACCACAAGATATGGGGTTAACAGCCCTAATCTTTCCCCTTTACAAAGTAATTTTATTTAATTCATACTTTTGCACATGAAAGAAACCATAAAACATGACGTCACCCTCCTATAGGGGAACTTTTGACACTTTTTAGCAAGTCGTTGAGATTAGAGAAGGGACGTTGGGCTTCCAAAATCCAAGTGTCTTCGATCCAAGCCATAACCTCCAAGATCCATGGGATTTTCCTCCAAAAAGTGGAAAGTGTCCTCAACCACCACCAAATCGTAGCCCCTCTATGACATCAAGCCTTCAAGGGTGACATTTTAGCCTTCTTGGGAAAAACATTTGGGTGGTAGGGGCTAGGTTAGGTCCTCTATGATGTCTTCTAGGCCTCCAAAGGCATGTCTCTATGATCTGACATATGGGACCTTGGCCTCCAACCTGTGGCATTCAATCTCCATGGAATCCCAAGTTAGGCTTATTCCTCCAAAACTGTCCACCAGCTAGGTCCTGCAAAGACAAATGGATATTCCCTCCAAGGATCTCAAGTCAAAGAATCATGATGAATAAATCAAATCAATAAAAGAGCCATCCAAGCAAGTGCATATAAACCACCTCATCAAAATAAACTAATTCTCAAAGACCCTATCAAATTTTCCAAGTTTAGGTATGGGAGGGTTGACAAAACGACCTATTGGATGAATCCTTCCTCAAGTTTAGGGGTGTTTCCCAAGGGTACCTCCTTCTAAGTCATGTGGATGAGGTGTCATGGATGAGGGGAAAATTTTGGGGCATGGGGCTCAAGACATACAAGGGGTTGTAGTGTTTCACTTATGGGTGCCTTTGTAGACGGTGTGATGCACCTTCGTTTTCAATGCATCCTTTTTCCAAGCCCATTTATTGCCATTAATTAATTAAGGTCCAAACACTGGGTACTCCCTACGCTGAATTGATTAGTTTGTGGGGTAGTATCAAAGTGTCGCTTGAAGGGATAAGTACACATAGTGCCATGGGGGTATAGTCTAGCTTGTAAAAGACTTTGTGTAAATCCCTTAATCAAGTGGGACATTTATGTTAGGTGTTTTCTTTTGCAGGTATTTGATTTTTTAGGAGAAACTTTTCATATCTTTGAAGAACTCTTTGGGAGAGCATCTGGAAGGTTCATGATCATGATTTTATATTTTTCCATCTACAAGCCTCTGGGCCTTTATCCCCTTCTTCCCATGAAGTGAGGGACAACCCCTTATTGGGTCAGTACACCTGAAAAACCCAAAAGGTGAGGAGGTGAGGGATGAAATGTGGAAAGTGACAAGTATGGTCAAGAATATAATGATGAATCCTCAAAAGTACCTCCCAGTAGCATACCTATCCCTAAGGGTGACCCACTTACTAGGGCACAATGTCAACCACCAAGGTGAAACAGGTAAAAGAGCATAATGTCCAAGAAAATGTCACATAATCAAAAGCAGTAATAGATGTAACAAACTCAAATTCCTCAAATATTGAAATGACACTCACCATAATACCTTACTTGTACCTCATGGAGAAAGACCCAATGTTTTCTAGAGGCCAATTGATGTGGTGGATCTCGTCATGATCAACCTAGAGATGTGGCAGTGAGGTGGGTATTTGTCTGTGCAAGTGGACACTATTGGTCAAGATGTCTCTCGATATTCCATTTCTGCAACCTGAGGTCCTCGAGACATCATCTCCTTAGTTATCCCACAAAATGGGGATAACATTTGGATCCTACTTGGGGACATGTGCTCATCGTAGACTGCATGAGAACCACAACATATCCTGGTAGACATGTGCCTACACTGAAACAAAACAGTTTAAAATCTAGGGTGGTGTTATTACCCTTCATCCATTTACCTCCAAACAAAAAATGAAACTAATCTAGAAAAGAAAATTTTAGCATTTTTTCAAAAAATTCTAAGCTAAACATGAAATCAATATGCAAGTAGAGAAAAATGAAAAATGAAATGCCTCTAAACTATCATGAGAAATCAAGATGAAAATGAAAGTAAATAAAATGACCTACCTACTTACCTGGGGCCTTGAATATTAGGTCATGGGTGATGTCAGGTGAAGTCATACAACCAGTGCAGCCATTTGTTGACCATTCCATCAAGGTATCTCCCCTTGTGCTTAATCATGTGAAACAAAAAAGATAACTCTAGCACATAATAATTATAAGAAAAAATAGGCATATAATCGATCATGGAAAGAAACTAATGGAGATGGTTGGGAGGGAGGAAATATTGTTGAAAGAGTAGTGGCAATCCTTATTATCACGAAAATCATGCCAAAAAGGATAGCCACAAGTTCGATCAATCCATATCTGAAGAGGGATATCATATGTAAATGGTGGCTCATATTCATCTCCGTTAGTACAATCACTGCTTCCTGAAGACTAAGAAAATATGAGAGGTCCCAATAAGACCTCATGATTTCCCTAAGAAGAAGGAATGAGGTAAGGGACAACCTCAGCTCAAGAGAAAGAAAAACATGTCCTCTTCATCTGCAAATCCTTGTAGAAATCCTTAATATGAAAATACTTTCTCTTTGTAGAGTTATCCTTTGATTTATCTACGATGGCCACATCCTAGTGTTTATATAAAATTGAGGATGAAGGTGGTTGAAAGTCCTCATAGAAAACGTTTTCATCCCCAAAAGGATTTGCATCATAACTCCCAAAGGATGGTTGAAAATCATCCTGAAAGTGTTGTTTCGGGTCATTCTCGAATGGACGGAACAAATCTGTAATCATATCATCATCATCATGCCAAACATATGAATCATACACACATGAAGACTAGTCCTTTGAAGATGATACCTCAACCCCCTCTACCTGAGAGATGCCCTCAATGTCGTAAATGGGGTCTTCATAAAAAATGACACAACCAACATCCCATCTACGTCCCCCAGTTTGTATGAACATGTTTGTATAATCATCAACCAAATCCAAGGGTTCTTTCATAAAACCATCAACATGACTAAAAATAACAATCTCTTTGTATTCGTGTGCAGGAAGGATAGAGGCCAGGGCAGCGTCAACTGGATCTTCAATTTCTTCATCATTGAGACTAATTGCTTTTTCAACTTCATGCACAAGAGGAAAGGAAGGCTGGAGAACCTCACCTTCATCAAGCGGGAGAAAAGATAATGATGTCTCAACATGTCATGTTGCGACATGAATCTTGGCATCTTGCACATTCATCCATGGAGTTGGCTACCTTGGAATTCACACATGTTAAGTGGTTGCATGCATGCACATTCTTGGAGGGAAAATTCCATGTGGACACTTGGCATTTGAATTGGTTTGATGCCTATTTTTGTTGGTGTGCCCCCTTCATGAGCATTATTTGGTGCATACTACTACTATTTTTAGATGAGGGTGAATTTCTTTGGAGAGGCTAATGTCCAAATGTTGTAACATCATCAACCATAGATTGAGGAGAGATCTAACTAATTCATTATTATAATATTTATTTGACTTTTCATAGAGTTAGTTAGCAAATAATATTATTTTATTGTATAAGAGAAGAGACTCACTCTATAAAGAAGATCTATCTCTCTCTCTCTCTCTCTCTCTCTCTCTCTCTCTCTCTCTCTCCATTGTAAAGGGTGGAGAATATGGGTATTTAGGAGCTCTCCTCTTGGGCTATATTGTAGAACATTTTGGAAAGCTTAATGGACAATTTGAGGTATATTTTCATTTGATGTGAGGCTTTATTGTCCACTCATATTTTATGTGTTGATTTTGTATTAAGAAACCCTTGTAACATGTTGTGATTTCCATTATAATGAACCATGTTTCAATTTGGGTAGAGTAATGTGACCTTTCAACTCCCTTATTTCTATTTAGATTATGTTAGCATATATGATTGTTATTATTGGTTCTTGGAGTCTTAACTAGGATGGGTCTTCAGTCTTTTGTCAATTTTAGGTAATGAGAACCATTAATTGTGTATCGGTTTAGCACTTAACAATCTTTCCCACCATAAGAAATTTGTTAATGTGTAACACAAGAATTTAGAATAACTTTAGGAAAAACTAACTATTCTTACTTAGACTTCATTAACACTTTAAAAAGTAATTAATCAAATTAAATAAATTCATACATTCATCAACATAAAATATAGAAACAATGAGATTCATAAAAAATGTGCCACTATATATATATAACATTGTCTAAATTGTACATTTTTTACAAAATGACACATCATGCCCAATATACAAAATGGCAACAAGTGCCCTAACATAAAAAAAAACAAAAACATATCGTGGCCTAGATACAAAATGACAATCATTGGTCACTCATTGACCACTGCCACCCTCACCACCCTCAAGAGAATCTTGGAAATTGATCTTTCTTCTCTCTCGAAGAAGAAGAAGCACCTTGAGTGGTTTTGGGCCCGGGCATGGTTCGTTGCTCTGGAGACTGCATAAATAAAGCACATTGTTATAAGTTTTTTTCCACAATGAATTAAAAGACTTACAAAATGATACTTGGTAATTCAACATAAGACAAGTCACTGCAAATGTTACTAACAATTGTGAGGGTGTTACCCTCCTCTACAACCCTAATCTCTTAGCGATGCCACCCTGCATCAGTTACAAGGATCAAATTATGAAATTTAAACAAATATGCATAAAATCAATTACATTCATCATACATAAAAAATTATCATCAAAACATATCTCACTGTGAATATATCGGGCCTCGATGGAGAGTCATTGACATGTGGAGTACTCGGTTGTACAACCTACTCCAAGGAAACCTCTATTGTGACAGCCTCGGTGGATGGCACAGATGGAAATGGTGGCGGTGGTGGGTGGAATATGGGTGCATACACTGTGGATGGATGCAAGGGAAGAGGTGGTGCAAATCAGTGGACTGTGGGTACATCCACTGAGGATGCATGGAATAAGAAAGATGTTGGGGCGGGAAACGATAGACCCCTACAGACTATACAAGTGATGGAAGAACCCTTGGCATGGATTAAGGAAACCTATAAGTTGTGGGAAGGTTCCCAGGGAGTGGGCTAGTACAATAACTAGCAACAATATATGCAACATGCATACATATTAATCATATTGAACTATTAGTACAAAATAGTAAAATTCAACAACATAAATAAAACAATTTTGAGATTTAAATGAGATTTAACTCTACACATGATACGTGTGATGCAGGTGATTTGTCCATCCTAGGTGGACATTACTTGACATCGCTTGGTCCCACAACTTGTAGAGACACAAGAACATTAAAAATTTGAGGATGCCATAAAATAAAGAAATCACTATGGTGAATTTATCAAATGTGACACATACCTTTGTATGGGGTAGACCGATTGAGCAGACTACCTCTATTGTTGCATCAATTGTGGAGACAAAAACTTATGCATCCATGGGTGTAGAGGGTCTTCTATACCGGAATAGCAACTGCAAAACAACATACAATAAAATATCGATATAAATACATAGAAAACTATATAAATATATAATGATGAAGAACATAGATATGGTTAAGATACCAACCTCCTCCATGAAGCTCTGATGTCCACTTGCCTCAATATTCCCATAGCAAGTTTTCCCACAACTCGAACATTTGTAAGGTTCACATGGACGAATGTTATGTCCATGTGCCCTCTCCTCACTATACTCTGTTGTACGAGGTGAAGCTTTGACCCCTTTATCAATGTCACTGACAGACAACTTTTGTCGAGATAGTGCAACAAAGATACCATTTTTCCCTAGACTTCGATTCAATGATGATATAGCTACATGTACCTGTTGGAATCTCTCTGCAGCAGGAGGATGTTGGGTAGGGGGATTAGGCCTTCACATGTGGAGACGAGGACCTAACATGGGGTTTACACCTAACACATTCTTGGTCCTTTTCGGACCCTCAACCCACCCCTTGGAAGTCACCAATGTCTAAGTATTTCACATGGTGACTCATAATAATTTTTTCCCATAATTTTCTCAAAAAATATAAAGGAACCTCCTTGTTATTGCAAGGAGGTTTATCAAATACCATGTACCACCTATCCATATTATTTTGACTAATTTGTGGGTTGATGCACCAATCAATGCAAATGTGTTTCTTATTGATAGGTGGTTTTTGTCGAGTGCAAGAATCAATAAAAAGAGACATCAGTTCTTGTTTTGAAATACTCAATTCTATAATTTGATTTCTATCTAGTCCAGTGTGGTAAAACTCATACATTTTAGCCCTGTAATGACAAATATAAGTTAATTTCCCTTGGGAAATTGCAATGGACCTCACAATGATTTCCAATGAAGTGTTCAAGGAATCTTTGTTAGGTTCTCTCATGCCCCTTAATTCATTTACAAGTGTTCTCAATCTGGCCAACCCCTCATCAATTTGTGTGTCTATGTTGGGTGGTTATGGTGGGTTAGAGTTTTCCTCACCTTGGTATTCTTGTGGGTGGTTTACATTGTCTTCGGGTTCCATTTTATAATATATGATGCAATTTAATAAGGCATGGAATTTAAATTAAGTCGTGTTTTTTTTAATTCAAATAGAAAATTACAAAAAACATCAATACATATTTTAAGAAAAAAAAAAACCATAAAATAATCACATTTCTTGTAAATTCTCTATAGTTATTTTTAAAGGGGAAATGTTAGGAAATGTAAGAGGTAACTCTAAATTTTCTAGATGTGATTTCTCTGTAAGATTACAAAGTTCTATAATTTAGATTCTTTTAGAATATATTGAATTAATTAAACAAAAGTAAAAATTACTAAATTGAGAGGAAACTAAGATAAATCAAGCATACCTTGCTTGATTGGGACATTGTGGCAAGATATTGACTTTGAAGCTCCTCTCAATGTGTGAAAATGGGCACAAATCACACTCTCGACCTGTAAAAAATGGTATAACAGAGGAACATGTGTGCATTCTTAGGAATGTGCACTCATTCTTAGGAGTGTGCACACGTTCCTTCCAACAAACCTATGTGGCAAGCTAAGTGGAGGTTCAATATTTTCTAAACCGATATCATTAGGAACACGTGCACACTCCTAAGAACGTGCACACATTCCAACTGACCCCATTGCCACTTTTTTGTCCACCAACTTTGTGCACACACCCGTATAATGTACTTTCTTTTCATTCTAGTTTTGTTCTATTTATTATTGATGGTGATCCTAGAACGGTTAGGGAGGTAGTGTATTTAGAGGATCCTAAACTCTAAAAGAACGCCATGGTTGAATAAATGGATGCCTTGGATAAAAAATAAGGTTTGGGATCTAGTTGAATTGCAGGTTGAAAGAAAACCTATTAGTAGCAAATGGGTGTTTAAGAATAAGTTGAATGTGAAAGGTAGGTGGAGAAGTACAAAGCTTGCCTCGTAGAAAAGGGATATTTCTTGGTGGAGAGAATTGATTTTGGTGAGATTTTTTCCTCTATTTCTATGTTAACTTCTATTAGATTAATTTTTTTTATCACTACTCATTTTGATTTTGATGTAGAGCAGATGGATGTGAAAACATCATTCCTACATGAGGATCTTGAAGAAGAAATCTATATGAAATGACCATAAGGTTATGTAGTGAAGGGAAAGAAGGGTTTGGTTTTCAAGCTAAAGAATCCCTTGCATGGATTAAAACAATCTCAAAAATGTGGTATCAAAAGTTTGATACCTATATATTGAAACTTGGTTTCTCAACAAGAAAAGTTGATCACTATGCATATTCCAAGTAGGTTAGTGATCATTTCGTTTACGTGGCATTGCATGTTGATGATATGTTGTCGATTGGAAAAAACAAAGAAGTCATCAAAGATGTCAAATCTCAATGATCTTCTAAATTTGATATGAAAGATCTTGGTGTTGCAAATTTTGTTTTTGGCATGAAAAATATAAGAGATTAACCAAGCGACAAAATCTAGTTGAATCAGAGGAAAGATGGTGAGGAAATATTGCAGAGTTTTAGCATGTAAGAATATAAGTTGATAAATGTCACTATTCCTATAGGTGTAAAGTTATCTACAATATCAATGTTCTGAGACACAAGAAGAGATAGAGGACAAGTCCTATGTTCCTTATGAAATTGTTGTTGGAATTATGACATGTGTTATGGTCCGCACTAGACAAAACATTGTCCATGCAGTGGAAGCCTTGAGTAGGTATATGTCAAAAACATGGAAGGAACATTGGATAGTTCTAAAAATAGTCTTTAAATATCTGCATGACACTTGAGAGTATACAATATGCTACCAAGGAAGACTTGGACCTTGTAAAATATATAGATATATAGAGTTTTGTTGATGTAGATTGGGTTGGATATCCTTGACCACAAAATATCTACAAGTGGTTATGTTTTTAACCTATTTCGTGGAACAATCAGTTGAATGAGCAAGAGGTAGGTTGTAGTCGCATTGTCAATTGTAGAAGGTAAATACATGGAAATCACTCATGGAAGTACAAGAAGTTGTATGGTTGTAAATATTGTGTTCATGTATTAGTTTTATTAAAAAAAAAGTGAGGATAGGTTGTGAAAACTAAAGTGCAATATTGATGGCAAAGAACCCTACTTATCATTCCAAGACAAAGCATATTGATGTAAAATACCATTTTGTTCAAGATATAGTTGAAAAAAACAAAGTATTGTTGGAGAAGGTTGGCATCTTGAAGAATGTTGCAAATTCATTGACTAAGTATATTAATATTAAAAAATTCTCTTGGTTTAGAGAATTAACAAGCATTGCTACCCCGAGTAGTTGATTACATGAATGCCTTCCTCTTACCCCCATTTTTTGCAAAGTATTCAACAAGTGGGAGAGTGTTGGATATGTGTTGTATCCTTTGCAGGAAAACTTAGTAACAATTCGGCCAATGGCTTCAACCCATTGTAAACTAATTATGGTTAAGAAATTACGGTTGCAATCTAATCCTAGTTAACAAATTATGATTTTGCATGCTGTGAAATACATAAATATTGTATTGTAAACAATGAAATTAAACAATGAGAGAAGAGAGAAGTGCAACTCTCAATTATGATAGTTTTTCCAATTAAAAGTTTCTAGGATAAATATTTATGTATTACATGTGTGCACCATTATTATTTTTATATTTTAAATTCAATTAATATTGTTTTTTTACAAGAATTTATTAAAGTCTTGAATTTTATCCTCATCATAGATCTTAATTTTTTGATATAAATAAAAATGTTTATAAAATCATATTATCGAAACATTAAAATTACATATTTATATGTAAATGTTTTAATTTGCTTAAAAAACTATGAACTTATTAACTAAAAGACTTATAACTTTTAATTAATATACCTAACAAACAACTTTTACTAACTTATAACTTTTAATTAATATAACCCATTTATAACTTTTAACCTCTTAAAATTGAATCCTATTGGATATGATACATTTCGTTAAAAGCGAACGGTTTCTACATTTTAAAATCTTCCCTTTTAGCCACATAAATATTATGTTTCTTATATTCATTACCATAAAGTATTTATGAGTGTGTGTAATAAGAATTTTATGTATAGGAAAATGCCAAATTGTCAACGTATATTTGAGAAGAGGCATGGCGCACCCCGCTTCGATCAAAGCAACCATGCCTTTTTATGCCCTTACAATCAAATTGACATCTATACGTCGATATACCGGTGCTTAAACGTGGATATTTGGATGCTTAAAGTGTGGATAAACTGATGTTTACACAAAACATTCAGGGTACAATGATCTAAAAGGTAAAGTTAAATAGTCTAATTTAACATGATAAATGATAATAGAATGTTTATATTCATTGAAACATCAGCAATTTTTGACATCAATTGTAGTACTAGGATGATTAGTTAGTAATTTGGTGATGCATACAGAAGAAGTAATGAGATAGGAAATTGTATAGAGAAGGTGTTAGTTCATTCCATGAATATTGTCAAAGAATTATTTTAATTAAAGAATTAAGTGATTTGATTTTAATGGCAAGGAAATCAATTGAGAGTAATTGAGTTTTTAAGTTGACTTGGATTGTAGTTAACTTAGGAAACCAAAACTCGTATGACTTAGAAGCTTGAACACATGGAGGACATGTGGCATTTTAGCCACATGGAAGCTACTACTCATGGTCAAGAGACCCCTCGACTTAGGAAAAATATCACGACGTCTTCAATAATGCCCTTTGGGCATAGGTAGTTACAACCAGGGTTGGAATTTGACAGGAAAAATGCCCACCATGTGGCATTTTGCCTATTTTATGTTTAAATTTGTGTCCTCGCCATCACCGAGAACGGGCATCCAAATCAAGATAATTTATTTATAACTGGTTATAATCATATAAAACATCATTAATTTTAGTCTAGTAGGGGTGGTTAATTCCAACCTTGAATAGGGATAAATCCTTGCAACTTTCAAGATACTATTGAGTATATATGTTGATCTGCATGCAAGATAGTGCACTCTCCAACGTACTAGGAAATATACCATGATTTATATGTGAAACAATGGACTCCCCAGTACATGATGTATGTATGAACACATATAAATCCTTGCATCTTTCAAGATACCATCGATTATATATATCGTCGTCATAGATAAATACACATTGAATAAGGTAACAGGATGGAAAATTCTTATATATGTTGACTCTTATATATTTAGAGGCCTTTGCTTCCTTACTTTGAGCACAACCGAAAATTCTTCAGGTTCGACCATCTCTCAAAATAATATCTTTCCATATCCACAGGACTATTAGTAGCATGAAATCCGATGCCGAATTTTATCCATTTTAGAGGTCTTTCCGTCCTTGAACCTGGAAAACAATTGAAAATTCTTTAACTGAAGGTAGATTTTAAGTCTGTCGGGACGAACTTACTGTCGTGTCTCCTTTTTTTTTGTTTTTAATGTTATCTCTATTTTAATACTCATATGAGTGGCCTTTCTCTTTACTTGATCTTTGAGAAACTTTCAGTTGGAGGCAAAGGAAGGTAAGGTTGGATTTTAAATTTGGGAGTGAACTTGAGTCATCACTCTTTTATGGTATGATGATGTTCTCTTATTTATTTGTTTTTTTCATATGATTGGCCTTTCTAGTTTCTTGAATACAACTAAATTTTTTCCAATGGAGAATTATTTCTTTAAATGCGTATAATCTTATTTTGTTAGATAATCTACGGGGACTCGAAATTATTATGAAAATTCATCTTCAAGTTGTTGATGGACTCTTTGGTGTGAAATTTGTGTAGAAGTGTAGAAGGCACCTTGAGGCAACTTATAATTAGGAGGGTATGGAGGAGGCATTTGATGCTCCCTACATCTTTAGAAATAGGTGCATCCTTGCAAAAATGGGATCACCAACTAAAATATTTAACATAAACTTCAGTATTGAAGAATTAGTTTCTTATCAAAACTTCATTGTTGAAGGGCACACTTTTAGACAGAAAGTTCTTTAACGGGTAATATGTAGATCCAAAACATAAAAAAAAGATGTTTAACAGGTAAAAATGAATTCAAATTCATAACCTAGTTACAACCTCTTGAACTATCGAAATTGTTTTTTGGGGTCATTTGGCCTTTCAAGAAGGGAGGAGATAAATAGCCTAGTGAATGAACAATGGGGTGTCATTCACATAGTTATTGTTGACAAGTTTTCCATAAAAGACATTGGACGATTCTACATCAGGGAAGCAGGTTGTGCCCACATGTCAATTCTAGTGTCAAAAATTGTGAAGGGAGAGAGTGAAGAAATCAACACTATAAGTAGTAGTTTGGTCACCAAGTGGATCAAAGTAGAGCAAAGAAGGTATTCACCTTGCACTTCTCAAATTTGAACATAGGTAGAAGCTCTAGTTGAGACCTTTATAATATGTAGTTTTCCCTGAAAATGTGATCCGAATTGGATCTCTCAACAAGAAGAAATTGGCTAAGGGATGAGCTTTACGAGGATCAACATGGGAAAAGTTTGCAACTATGGATGAAGAAGAGATTGGTATGTTGGCATGAAGGGCCCCATACCATCACGACCGGTGTCCACACTTGCACTCAATCAAAATGCAAGGCAAGCACATCAATGTGAGGTTACCACAAGAAATTATTGTGAAAAGAGAAAAAATGTTGTATTAAAAAAAAGTCTCATAGACCCTCTCCTCTCCCTAAGTACAAAAAGACAAAAGAGAAAAAGATGAAAGGAGGAGGATAATCTAGTTTGAGGGAGCTGAAGGGTTGGGGATGCTTGAACTTCCAACTATACCCTCAGTTGAGCCTACATCCTATATGTTGATTCTTGGAGATGGAGATGGAGTTCTTTGACAAAGAAAGGAAGATGCATTCTGCCCAAATTACACTAAGAAGCACCAAGTTGAACTAGAAAGCCTGTAACCATGTCCATTGTTGAATAAAAAAAAGCTAGCAAAAACCAATTGAATGCTTGTTTTCCCATTTAGAGTAAAATCTTATGTGTTTGCATCTTCTATCTGTTGGGTTTACTGTTGTGTTAATTATTAGGCAATTCATTGATTATTGGGCAATTTTATGAGGGTGGGGATGGGGGATTATAATATAATGTTATTTTTTCTCCATCAATCCCCCACCCCCACCCCCATAGCACCCTAATTCATTGATTATTGGGCAATTCATTGAGTTATAATTTCATTGTTAATGTGTGCTCACTAGTTATGTGAGTAAGTATAGTAACGCTTATGTCCATGAGATTTGGTTTGACTAAGCATGTTATGGTTTGAATGATACGGTCGTTAAGAGACAAATATGGAGTGGATAATGAATACATGGTACATTGAGTGACTAGGTATAGCTCCGACCACCTGGACCATTGCTAAGTGAAAGATTAATTTATTTGTGTGTGGGGTGGATCTTGGTATCTTTCATTCGTAAAAATGGTTTTAATTTCCGCACTGGTTATTGGCTGCCTAGTTGGTGCGTAGATAAAAAATTGTTTTATTACGAACGAATTAATCATTGTCGTATGTATGAAATATTAGAAGAAGATGATTAGAATCAGGTTGGGATCCGAGTTGAGGAGATCATGTGACTATAAGCTTATTATCTACGGATCAAAATGATAAAGAGCCAAGCAAGCTATTTCATTTTGGGGTTCTCCCCAATCAAATTATTTCAAAATAAATATGTGTGTTTGAATGTGTGTGATTGTTATTTTATTTTGGGGTTTTCCCGAATCAAATTATTTCAAAATAAATTTGTGAAAAAATTTGTGTGTTTGAATGTGTGTGATTGTTATTTCATTTTGGGGTTCTCCCCAATCAAATTATTTCAAAATAAATTTGTGTGTTTGAATGTGTGTGATTGTGGATTTTTTGCATTGCAATTTTGATTTTGAATATATAATTATAATTATTAATAGAAACAAAGTTAAACATAACATAAGTGTAAAATTAGTAAATTAATTAAAGATTTGTTTTTTGAATATATAATTATAATTATTAATAGAAACAAAGTTAAACATAACATAAAAGTGTAAAATTAGTAAATTAATTAAAGATTTGTTTTAATATGTTAAGTTAACTATAGGCTAATTAATGGTGAATATATATAATCAAAACTTTCTAAATGACATATAAAAAATTTAAGAATGTTATTTTCTAGAAATTGATATAACTAGCTTGAAGTGTAATATTTCAGAGTAAGTTAATTAATGGATAAATTCAACCTTCTAAATCAAATAGAAATTTGTTGGAAGTTATAGTTCTATTTAATTGACTATGAAATTTTGGTATTTTGATTTATTTTAAGATAACTCAAATTATGGGAATTTTTAAAAAATGAGTAGATCAAGTGGAAATTGTTTTATTGGAGAAAAATAAACTCACCCTAAAATTGTGATTGTCCACTTTTTAACTCACTCCTTTCTTGATTGAAATCTTCACCTTTTAACTCACTCCTTTATAATTTTCTTGATTGCAATCTTCACCTATCCTACTTAAAATGCATCATAGAAAAAGTCTTAAGTGCATATAAATTCCAATTAAATATCTATTATACAAACCATAATTATTTTTTCCAAAAAAAACATTTTTTTATCTTTAAAAAATATTTCTTCAAATGCTACCTCACATACCGACAAAATACAACTAACTCTAACCCCAAGGCCCCACCATATTTCATATTTGTGAGTGGTATTTATAATAAGATATGTCCAAATCCTCCCATGAGTGACTCTAACCCCAAGGCCCCACCATATTTCATATTTGTGAGTGGTATTTATAATAAGATATGTCCAAATCCTCCCATGAGTGATATTTATAATACAACTAACTCTAACCCCAAGGCCCCACCATATTTCATATTTGTGAGTGGTATTTATAATAAGATATGTCCAAATCCTTCCATGAGTGACTCTAACCCCAAGGCCCCACCATATTTCATATTTGTGAGTGGTATTTATAATAAGATATGTCCAAATCCTCCCATGAGTGATATTTATAATCAGATAGGTCCAAATCCTCCCAACGAATTCATCTATAACTGTCACCAAAATTTATTTATTACATATACAAGACATAAGACTCACAAACCACAAAAACCACTGGATTGTAGAAAAATCAGAGTGTAACTTTCTTTTCTATAACCATATCCCTCGAAATGTTCAAGTATAGAGTGAACCAAAAGGAAAGACCAATCGTTCTTTAGAAAGTTTATCCGACTAGTTATGTTCACAGAAAATGTGATTTATAACGTTCTTTACAAAGTTTATCTGACTAATTATGTTCATGGAAGATGTGATTTATAATGATTGAATTGAAGATGATAACAATGTCCTTAGCAATCCCGATGAGTTCCAGATTATATACCTAATTTGTAGCATCCCCAGCCACCAACAGGCCGAGCCATGACACTACTCAGACGCTTTACTTAGCTCTGAACCGTTTTGTAATGTCCCCGACCATCCATGTCGGACCACGCTACGCTAGAGAACACATCCGTTCTCTGTGCAGAATATACTGTAACATACTCGGCATCCAAACTGAGCTATGCCACATACAATTTTCTATCTGCATGCGATTAAAACATATCCACGCATAGAACTCTTGCGGAAGCTTTATATATAAAACATGAACAGACAAATACATTATGTAAATGCACGGATTCACATTGAAATAGCAATAAACATATACATGCAACATATACAGGCAATACCCATAAAAATAAACACAGATATAATCGCACATATGATAACCCATAAAAATATGCACATAAATAACAATGCAGCATGTAAATTTATCACACAGTTGACACTTATCTTGGTAAGAATGTCACCAACTGCGTTCAGACCTTCCACGAACCTCCCAGCCTTAGACGACACTGTTCATCACTCTCAACAGTGAGTCACCCCCGAACTGGGACTAAACTCCACCCCGGTAAAGGGTTCCTAACCAGACTAATGGGTCATGGAAAATAGGAAAGACTCTGTCATAGGTGCCTACTCAAACTAACAGCCTACAGTCCGTCATTCGCCACATGCCTGTCCCACCCCGGGAAGTGTGCCCCTTCTCTGCTCAACAATCCTTCGGCTGCCCCACTTCCCTTCCAAAGCTTCAGCAACAGGCCGGACAGGAAGTCTCAGAGCCCTGTAGTTGCAGTTTAGCACCTTAAGGAAATCAATTTCCCATCAATTCTCTGATCCAAAGAAAAATTTCTCACAGGCCTAACAACCTGCCTCTTCAATATCCCACGGGTTTGACAACCCGCTTCTTCAGTCCAACTCCCACGCTCACCAAATACATGAACATATATTGCTATGGATACAGGTTTAGGTACAGTGACATGAAGTTATGGAGGTTAACTGACTACGTGAGTGAAAGCTCATGGGATGGCTGCATGGATGAATGTCGAAAGGACTCATGGAAAAGATGATGGTAAGAATGATGGGGAGATGTGAAAATGAACTAAGTCCCAACAATATGTATGCATGTCCCCAACTTGAAACTTGTCATGTTGGGAGCTACTTTGGCCCACTTGTCCCCAACTTGAACTTAGGATAAAATAATTATCCATACTTTATGATTTAAGAAATATTAATATAATATATTATCCATACTTTATGATTTAAGAAATATTAATATAATATTTATTTTTGGCTTCACGTAGTTGGTGACATTCTTACCAAGATAAGTGTCAATTGTGTGATAAATTTACATGCTGCATTATTATTTACGTGCATATTTTTATGGGTTATCATATGTGCGATTATAACTAAAGATAAGTGTCAATTGTGTGATAAATTTACATGTTGCATTGTTATTTACGTGCATATTTTTATGGGTTATCATATGTGCGACATGCTGCATTGTTATTTACGTGCATATTTTTATGGGTTATCATATGTGCGATTATAACTGTGTTTATTTTTATGGGTATTGCCTGTATATGCTGCATGTATATGGGTTATCATATGTGCTATTTTTATGGGTTATCATATGTGCGATTATAACTGTGTTTATTTTTATGGGTATTGCCTGTATATGCTGCATGTATATGGGTTATCATATGTGCGATTATAACTGTGTTTATTTTTATGGGTATTGCTTGCCTGTATATGCTGCATGTATATGTTTACTGCATGTATATGTTTACTGCTATTTCAATGTGAATCCGTGAATCCGGAGCATACCCAAGCTCAAGCAAAGTTGGAGAGAGAAAGACCTCGGCTTTAACATTGGAATTTAGATGTTCATTTGTTCTCTCAAGTAACAATGTGGGTATTGCATGTATATGCTGCATGTATATGTTTACTGCATGTATATGTTTACTGCATGTATATGTTTACTGCTATTTCAATGTGAATCCGTGAATCCGGAGCATACCCAAGCTCAAGCAAAGTTGGAGAAAGAAAGACCTCGGCTTTAACATTGGAATTTAGATGTTCATTTGTTCTCTCAAGTAACAATGTCAACGTGTCATCAACAATAATGCCATAACATTATCCAAGATACTAGCAAATATGTACCAAGGGGTGATCACCAAGGTAAGCACATGCGAGAAGACCACATTGGAATTTAGATGTTCATTTGTTCTCTCAAGTAACAATGTCAACGTGTCATCAACAATAATGCCACTGTTGCTTCTTCATGACAAATGAAAATGAAACCATGAATTATAATTATCAACTTAAGTCATATATAGTTATAAACCTCTAACTTGTAAATACCTACAACTAAACAAATTTTAACATATTTAATATTTTAATGTCCATCAATAATAATTTAACATATTTAATATTTTAATTTCCATCAATAATAATAACTTGTGAATTTTTTATCCACGTGTCAAATACGAATTCAAATCATCAAAAATAAGTCCCGTCTTAAGTCAAATTCGAGGTCGAGGCCCCAACATGACTGTTTCTCAATAAATAATTCACCGAGTTCACCGACTTCTTTTTAGAAGTTTAAAATGAAAACCATAATATATTTTTAGTCAAACTTGTCATAAATGTACACGAAACTTTAATGTGTTGAAACATATAACCGTTCACCATTATCGAACTTTAATTACCGAACAAACTTGTCATAAATATGTGGAAAGAACTTTAATGTTTTGCATGCTTTCAAGCGAAAAACACACATGAGAAATATGTTTGTCTGTATGTGTTTTAAGGTTCGTCGTCACTGTCTCCTTTCTGAACGGTGTCTTCTTTATGAATGGTGTTGGTTAAACGTTTTATTTTTGGGGTTTTTTGACTGGAATTTGGTGATGTAAATTTGGACAAAGTCACTATTTTCTGTTATTTAAATTACATTTTTGAATGTATAAATAGATTTACTGTGCTGAAAAGTTTTTGGGGCACTAGGGTTATACAAATTTAGTCACTCAAATCTACAAATCCAACCATTCATAACCGGATTTCAGACAAAATCAAACTGAAAATATAACCGGATAACAGTAAAAAAGTAGAACATTTAGACTACTACTTTCAAAACTAACTCTTGTTTGTCTATATGTACTTCAAGGTTCGCCGTCCCTGTCCCTGTCCCTGTCTCCTATCAGAACTTGCCTCTCCAAATCAGAAGGTCTCCTTTCAGAACTTGCCTCTCCAAATCAGAAGTTATTAATTAAGAAGTTCAGCGCTGCATAAAAATTAAGGAGGAAGACTAATTCCATCCAAACTGGTCAGGTCTCAAAGATGATAAATACCTGTTAGTTTTTTACGATTTCAAAGCAAAGTAGTCTAAAAGTTCTATCATTTGGAGGTTTTTAGTCAACTTTTTTTGTTTGATTTTGTCTGAAATTTGGTAATGAATTGTGGGATCTGCAGATTTGGGTGGCTAAGTTTGTATAATCCAAATCACACTGAATCCATTTATGCATTCAGAAATGCAATTTAAACAACAAAAAATAACAATTTTGTCCAAATTTACATCATCAAATTTCAGAAAAAAACCCAAAAAATAAAACGTTTAACAAACTCACTTCAAAACACGTCATTGTAATGTTGACCGCTTTAAATTTAGCGTGATTTAGAGGTTTGCAGATCCCAAAGCGACGTCATTGTAATGTTGACCGCTTTAAATTTAGCGTGATTAAGTTTAGAGGTTTGCAGATCCCAAAGCGAGCGGGTTTGAGCGGTTATTAGCGCTTCCCAATTACAAAATTATTTGTTTAAACACACCTAAAATTTCTGAACTCCGAACACAGGGATTTCGAAATCCCCACCTCCAACGCGAGTAGATTACGAACTAAATAAAGACGGGAAGGAACACACAAAGCGGATTGCATGGTTGACTGCACTCGTTTCTCAATTACAATACACCTCCAATTTTTCCTATGACAGATATTTTTTAAATTCATTTTCATCATTGACATCTTCACAGATCCAAACAGAATTAAACGAACAAATACTACCGATGCAGAATACAATTATAAATGTCAGAGAGCTTCATTTCCACTGTTTGCTTAAAAGAGAATAATTTTAATTTTATTTAATTAATGAAAATCTTGTTTTTCATAATTTTGATCTATTTTAAAATATCAAAATTTAAAAAATAATAAATCGAACTTAAATTGTACATATAAATATAAAAAAATATATCATTTAAAATTTTGATTTTGTCCATTTATTTATTTATTTTTTCTTAACAATTATAAATAATAATAAAAAAACCTATATACGTATATACAACAAATAGTATAATAATAAAAAAAACTATCTACACATAAAAAACAAATAGTAGGTGATAATAGGACTCGTTCAATGAGATTCGAACCTGGATGGACTAAAATTTCAGTTTTGTTGAGTTCTGTTGGATTACTCTGTAATTGGTAAGTGGTGGTTAAGCCTCTGTCCATATACATATTCCAAGGAAAAGGAAAATCTTCCAAGATTCTTGAACATATCTACACATATACAACAAGAAGATTAGTTCAGTGGGTTCGAACCTGGTTGAACTAAAATTTCAGTTTTGTTGAGTTCTTCTGGATTTCTCAATTTCTGTGTAATTGGAAATTGGTGGTTAAACCTCTGTCCATCTACACATTCCAAGGTAAAGGAAAATCTTCCAAGCTTTTCTTGGAACCTGATGGAAGCCAGTCAGACTACACAACAAAAACAGCAGCAGGTCGGTTGGGTGAGATTCTCTGACGCTTTCTTCCCAATGTTGCTGCAGTACTGCTTCTCTAAGTCAGTAGAGTATCCTCCGCCTCCCAGCCTCTCAAATTCGATGGCCTTGCTGTTCTTCTCGTCGGTCATTTTAATTCTCTGTATCCTCTTCTTGGGATCCACACGCCCTCTCACCGTTACCTTCTTCTGCGTCACGTCCACCACATAGTCCAGCAAATCTACCCATCATCAAGGTTCACCCCCAACAAACCAACAGAATTAGAAATCATGTGCTGTGACTCTGAAAACAAATTCAAGAAAATTCATGAACGCCCAAAGGAGCCCTAAATTCATTAATGTGAATCTGAACAACATACAGTCAATTTTGGAAAGCACTTTGGAGACTCTGTCGCGGCAATCTCGGCAGCTCATATTAGCATTCAGAACAATCACCTGAACCTGCAATATTGTTTTTAATATCATACTTTAGCGCATACCAGAGAATTCAGCGAATACCAGAAAATTCAGATCATATATGGTATCAGAGCAAAACAAAAGTCGAGTGGTAATGAGAATAATAAAGACAGTGGAGAAAATGGGTTTACCACTGGCATTGTTAAGGCCCCAGCGGAGCGCAGCAGCTGAGGTGTTGGAGCCATTTGCGTTTGCGTGTCTCGGAGGCCGAAGAGGGACATCATTATTCAGCTGCAACGACGAGGTCCCTAGCTGCTCCTGTTTTTGGATTTAATGTTTGAACTCTGGACGCCCTCCTGATTCCTTTTGTGTTTAATTAATTAGTTAATTGACGTGGATAACGACTATTCGGTTTTGATGTTCTAATAAATGGTTGTTTTTGCTTTTCTTCGGAGAAAAGGGTAACTGTCGTGTGGTTGAGCCAACCGTTGAGAAGTACAGTATGACCCGCTGCAATACAAAGAAATCATATAATATATCTGGGAGGGATGCAAAAGAGGCGGCCGCCATGATGTTTTGCTTTAGATGTCTAATGGGTGGAATGGAGGACATTGTGACTGTAGAACAATCACGGTAGGAAGGAAGCAAACACAATTTCCATATGGTGAAGTCCTATAATATGTCTCTTTTTTATTTGTTTTTTCAATTTTTTCTTTTAATTCATTTTTTAATATGAATTCAGTATACATTGATATATGAATGCCTAGAATGCCTCTTTTATTTCTTTGTAACAAGTTTTGTTTTGGTGTAATGAGATGAATAGGAATGTTTTTTTAGATGTTAGTTATTATTTATTGTTAGTTTATGGTTTAAATATTATAATAATAATAATAATTTTCTTATTTGTGAGATAAGAAGGTATATATTTTATTATTGGATTGGAATTTGAGATCTTTAAGGTAAAAATACATGTTCTTAATCATTAGGATTGGTATTCATGTTTTTTTTAATTTTGTCTTTAAACATGAAATTGTCACCTTATCATTTTCATTTTAGTTTTGTTTTGTCTCAATGTAACTTTCCACTTAAGTAAAGATGGTTGAAGTTTTTATTATTATTAATTGTTTGGCCTTATTTGTAAAATTGTGGTCTTTGGGGATTACACAAGATTTCATTTTGTTGACCAATATCTTATCACATTCATTCATAAAGGGGGTTTTAAAATTGTGAAAAATAATGTCAATATATTGTAGGTATTAGAGGGAGGGGTCGGTGGGGAGGGGAATACAGGGTATTGGGGGGTACAAAAAGGCGTATCAAGTAAAAAACCTGTTTTTTTTATTGGAAATATGTATTGGGAGGGGGGTTCAACAAAACGGTATTGAGAGAGGTATTTGTCAGTATCTAGGGAAATTAGGGGTATTCTTTAATATCTCATAAATGCACGTGTTATATCATAGTATTCATGAGTGAAGACCCCATTGGGGATTATGAGAATATAACATCCAAGAGCATGATATGTCATGTTCTAGGATATTTACAAGCTACTTGTCCCCATGTTGGTGCCCATCCTCCCTGGAAAAAAGGGAACCAAATCAAAACCAGAGAGATGAAATTTTCCACCATGTTTGAATATTAAACTTTATCAGAACCAGGTAAATCAAGACTCACAAGTGTCGATTGGGGAAACCCCTCATTTCTCGAGGGATAAAGTAGAAGAAATGGATATCAAACTTTTCTCTTCAAAGGAAATCATGATAATCGACGCCCCTCTAGGTGTATCAAAAAGTCATCATGAAACTAATACATATGATTTAGATAAGGAACTAAGTCCTTCTAAGAATTTTGATATCACATCTTCTGACTTATAATTAGTTATTATGGATCATTCTTTAGAATGGTGGCTAGAATTGGATGTTATATTCTCATAATCCCCAATCAGTTCTTCACTCAGTGATACTATGATATAGCACGTACAAGATATGTCATGTTCTAGGATATTTACAAGTTACTTGTCCCCATGCTGGTGCCCATCCTCCCTGGAAAAAGGGAACCAAATCAAAACCAGAAGGATGGAAATTTCCACCATGTTTGAATATTAAAATTTATCAGAATGAGGTAAATCAAGACTCACAAGTGTCAATTGGGGAAACCACTAATTTCTCGAGGGATAAAGTAGAAGAAATGGATATCAAACTTTCATCTTCAAGGGAAATCATGATAATCGACGCCCCTCTAGGTGTAACAAAAAGACATCATGAAACTAATACCTATGATTTAGATATAAGGAACCGGGTCCTTCTAAGAATTTTGATATGACATCTTTTGACTTATAATTAGATATTGTGGATCATTCTTTAGAAGGGTGGCTAGAATTTTACAAGGGAAAAATGGAAAGATCGAGTATTATTCTATAAAGGGGAAGAAATGAAATGTACATTAATAATGTAATTTTAATCTTGTAAGTGTAATATGCCCATGTACTTGATTTTATTTATATAATGTTTTGAACATTGAAAAATGTGATTTTCATTCTATAATGGAATAGAAATTGAGATTTTTTTTCCTTGAAAAAGATTTGTTGTCTTTGTTGTAATCCAAAGGATCTAATTCATGGATGTCTCTCTTGCCTTGTTATTGCGCCCCTATGAAAATGGAATGGTCGTTGATGTGATTTTGTAGCAAGGGTGAGAAAATCAACAAACTCTATGGTTGTAACAAAGCTATAGAGAAATGGGGTTAGAAAACAAAAAACCCTAGTTTTCTATGAAACAAATCTACTCTAAGATCTCTACTATTCATTAAGAATAAAATACATGCAAAAGAAAATAAACATGAAAAAAGTGGTTATTTTGACAGGGTCAAAATAATAAAATATTATTATTTGATCAAATCAAATTTAATCACTACTTGATTATTTTTCTTTTTTAGATAAATTCAAGAGGAAAAAGTCATAAAAATGTTTTATAACTTTTATTAAATGAAAATAACTTTAGGAAAAATGGTTTAATAAGTTATTTTAGTGGAAATGAAGGAAACGTGGGTGTAAACATGGGATGTACCATCCTATACATCGTGTATTTTGGTAAGCCTAGCAATTTGGTCTAGGTGAACAACTTTTTGGTGATAACATGTGCCCCCTATGTATGAGGTTAGGAGCACATCGTATGACCAAAATAAATTATAGTTTTCTTTTAACAATGCACGAGACAACCGATGGGGAAGAGAGATGGCATGGGAAGCCGAACCAACTCTAGGAGAGGTAGAGAAAATCACATGTCAACAAGAGGGTCAAAAGGTGTGAAAGTAAATGATCTCAATAGGGATGAGGTAGGCATACCCATACTCGTTGACACTACTGCATTTGGGTCAAATTCCGACGGTGCGTTCAACGCAATTGCCACTTTCTATTGTCGGAAGACCGACAAACCTTGGACCCCCTCAAACGTCGTTTCACATGACGTCGTTTTTTCGACGACCTAGTTTTCGTCTATATTGCGACGTTTCAAACGTGGCAAGAGAGACGTTGCAAACGTGGCAAGACCGACGTTTCAAACGTGGCAAGAGAGACGTTGCA
>ML799815.1:0-16276 GCA_009831015.1 Picea engelmannii | reverse complement strand
TATGAGCAATGTAAGATCAATACAATAGATGGCCGATCTGGAATAAACCTCAGATGGTCGTACAAGCAATAGATATGAGCTGCTACAAAATGCTCCCGACAATACAAAATAAGCCTCCAAAGGCTGGATATACAATGAAGACTGAATCAAGCAGATCTGAGGCGTACTAATTCTCAACCTCCAAGCTGGAAAGTGCCATGTCCTGCTAGAATGATGAAGCCCTCAATAATTCTGCCCTGCTACCAAAAGTGTCCAATCATCCCGAGAAATATGCCAAATGATAGATCGGGCAACTGTAAGGACAACCCAGATGTCCAAATTCCCAAATACACTCTCAAACCCCGTAGATCTGAATTCCTCCCTGAATGGTGCACCCCACTGGATGACTGAAACCCTAGCTGGTTTGGCCCTGATGATGGAGGCCTCCAAATGCTCTAAAACTCTCCAAGAATATAGATCGGGCTATGAGAATCCCGTGGGAGAAGTTTCGGACTCAGATATCAAGCAAATCTCCCTAGATATGAGTTTTACTGAATCACAGGACATCCCTTATGGCTCCAAGACGTCCCAATCTGCCGGCAAATGTAGAATGATGATAACCCTCCAGAAAATCCCTCAAACTGATGGTCCTGCCCCTACAAACAAAACCCAACTGTCGGAATGGCCCCAGGCCCTCAGGATAAGTTGGATCGAACCTCCCTCTAGATGATGGTGCACCCTTGCTGGAAACACAAGAACAATATGACCTGCTACCTTCATAAGGAGAAGGTTAAGAAGTGGAGTCTCGATTTGACTTCAATAATAATCTTGTAGGTAAAAGTTCTTCTACTGATATTGCAGATAATAGGATGAATCCCAAGGTTCTCTCTCATCAATACTCATTAGCAATATCTCACATGATGCCACCTTCTTCAACCTGCATGATCTCAATCAATGTTTGGGTTCTAGGAAGAGAGATGGCATGGGAAGCCAAACCAACCATTGGAGAGGCCGAGAAAATCACCCATCAGTAAGAGGGTCAAAAGGTGTGAAAATAAATGATCTCAATAGGGATGAGGTAGGCATACCCATACTCGTTGAGATAACTCATGATACAAATAATAATAATAATAATGTGCATGACATGAAAGGGATGAAATGGTGAGAAAACATGAGGTCTCAAGTACAATATGATGTTGGCATAAATGGGCCAGAGTACAATATAATAACATAATAACATAATACAAGTGTTGTTGAACATGGTACATAAGAACGTATGTCCCTCATGTTGTGTGAAGGGGATAGACGCAACCTGAGAAGCCTTGTTGAATAGGAATGGGGCTCCGAAGATTTGACATGAGATAATTGAATAGAATCTCAAACTGAGGGCTCTCAGAATGGAGGAACCAAGCCAATCAAATCTAAGGAACTGCATATGAGGTTGGATCATAGATGTATGTATGAATCTCAATGATGCAATAATGATTTGGAGTCGAGCACGTGAGATCTTACCAAGTTTGAGAGAAATCGTGACTCTCTCAACTTGGTCCAAGGTGACCCATCGAGAAGGTGGATAGGTACCAGGGTACATAGGACTAACCCCTATAATGAAGGTGTTGATGTCGATAGGGGAAAGTACACCAGTTCCCAAGAAAGAAAACGAGTACTCAGGCATGGTATCCATAATACAAAAGGAGAATCCATATCTTTGGAAGGGATTGTTGATACCAAAACATGTGGGCTCCCATATGAAGGGAAAACCCCTCCTGAGATCTGGTGCATCTCACACATGTTCGAGAAGCTGAAACAATCAACTAGATCATTGTCTGACAAAGACTGACACTAAGGATGGATGGGAAGGAAATGATAGGTGGACTCAAGACTTCCCTTGTTCAGAGCATAGATGCAGGGCTGACCTATAAATGATTGAAAAATTCCATGGGGAATTGTCAATTACTAGGTACAAAGATTCTCAAGGACATATCAGTGGGACCATAAGGACAAATGGAGGTCAAAGTTGGTAAACATGGGATGGTTACGACTCACAGAGGTGCTGACAAATTGTGACAGGACACAATGTGTAATTGAACAAACTCTATGGGACACAAAGTTGACTCATCTAAAATGCTTCGAACAAGGGAAACATAGGGATGCTACCAAAGAATGAACTGAGTATAAGAGAAGTAGAAGCGTGAGTAAATGGTCCTCCTGATAATGCAAAAGGGGTTGGAAAGAGGAGAAGGTAAGTTTTTTAATATCCTAATGAGGAACACATATTCTAGTGGAGGGTGGAATAAATCAAACTAGTGTGATGAGAGAGACAAAATCCAATTGGAATCCTTGTGGAGGAGACCAACTGGAAAGTAGAGAAACCTCTCCTAATAATGCCAATGGGGCTAGTTAGAACAAGGGGGTAAGATTTGTAATATCCTAATGGAGGATAGAACAAATCAAATCAGTATTTTGAAAGACACTATATCCAATTGGAGTCCCTTTGGAGGAAACCAAGTGGAAAATAGAGAAACCCGCCTGATGATGCCAATGGAGTTCGTTAGGAGGGGAAGGTAAGATTTGAAACATTTGAATGGAGGGTAAAACAAATCAAACCAGTTGTGTGAAAAGAGATAATTTCCAATTGGAATCCCGGTGGAGTAAACCAACTAGGGATGTGGAGGGGTAACGAGGAGATAAATGACCCAGAAAACAACCAGGTAATGATAATGCAAAAGTGAAAAATACAAATGGAGGTAATCAATGGTAAGGACATTAATGACAATCTCGCCGAGGGTGGGTGAATGGAGGAATAAAAACAAAGGATTTTCATTGTATGGATGAAGAAGAGGGATTATGATAAATGAAAATTCAACAAATACCAACCATAATTAGGAGAATCTAGAGTGTGTGGCTATCAAAATGACAAGAAGAAATCCATGTGGCTCAAATCTAATATGGAGACTAACTGGACTCCCAATCGGTGGGAGAATGGAATAATATGGGCACCAAAATGCAACAAGGGTCACTATGTTAGGGTGCTCATGTGAGGAAGGCTCTATCACCAAGTAGATGAAAAATGCACAACATGGATGGGTTGGTCCATCTACCCAAGTGAGGGGGTCCTACATGCAATTTATGGGAATGGCAGGAAAATTCAGCAAGTAGAAGGGGAGAAAACTATGCTAAATGCATGGAAATCAAGGTCTAGTGGAGACCCATATCCATGAATAAAAAAAATTGTCCATGGGAATCCATGTTCATCATTTAATACCTACAGAACAAGATGGTGTTCAAGTGATGTAAATTGTTGAATAAGGATTCAGTGTAAAAAGCATGAGCTTAAACCCTTCTTGGAAAAATGTCTTCTGGGTGAAGTTTAACAACTCAAAATTATGAAAATGGCTCATAAATGAGATTCCAATGGCACATATGGTACATTAATCAAAATATGGATGAGAGGATAAACAACCAGGTGGAGGTCCTAGAATTACCCCCTGAGTACACTCTTTGTGTCCTAAAGTAGTTTAAAAGTGGTTTAATTCACCTCTTTAAAGTTTCATTTGTTGAGTGATAGTCATTTAATTGAGAATTTGAAGTTGTACTTGTGATTTATCTTTCATATCATATTTGGCACACACATCCACTAGCTCCTAACCCTCTTTCTCAAGTGGATATATTGGCGGTTTATGTTATTGTTTCTAATTGGTTATCTTTGAAGCATCTATTCACTTATTGTAATCCTCGTTCATCTAATTTTTATATATACATATTGTGGATTCTTGAAGTAAATCATAAGATTTCATGGAAATTAATTCACTAAGAGGTTTACTTAATCAAATAGGGATACTTCCCTTGGCTTCTAGGAGCTAGCCTAAAGTGAAGGGAAAAGCGTACTAAGGTGACATTTGTGCACTTCCCATATTGTTGCCCCAAGTTAGCACTTGTGTTGAGAATTTTCACAAGGGTGCTAATTCAGGTGGTAACAAGTTGAAGCTAGGGAATCATCACTTCATAAAGAGGCACACACCTTCTATGAACTAGGGCCCTCTACCAACAAATTATGTTATTTTTGTCTCATTACAAACTCTAGGATGAAGAAACCCTAAGAAAATGGATGGAGAACCATTGTATCCTCTTAGAAATGTCCCCAATATTCCTCCATCCAAGTATGAATAATTTTTAATGAGATCCAAATACCATTGAACTTATAACTATGTCACGTGCCAAAAATTCAGGTTTCTCCTCATTGGATCAAGATTCAAGATTGGCATGAGCACTACCTTTTCCACACAAAAAGATGGGATATGGACCTTTCTAAGTAGAGAGAAGTTAGTCGAAATTGAATTAAGAACAAATTTAGCAATTGTTGAGGTTTCACTAAATAGAGAAAAGTATCCTTGGAAGAAGGTGCTTTGTTTTTTATAGTCTAGGGTTCAAATAGCGAAACTTTCTAACTGCAACATAAAGAGCTCCATCCTTTTTGCATTGTGCCTAAGTAAAAGAAGCATGAAAATACTTGATCTCCAAAAAAAAATTTCATAAATGTGAGTCTTGTAACTTTACGATAATGAATTTTCTACTTGGAACAATACAAAACCTCAAGCTTCTACCTCCATTTATGGAAAGTCTATTTGGTACTTAAGGTTCACCAACAAAACACTCAACACAAAGTTTTCTCTTTTTACTATTATATTCACACAATGTACTTATATCTTCTACATACTTCCCAACAACGATATAATATTTTAACAAATAAGGAAACAATTATTTTTTATTTGAGATTGTAGTTGAGGCACACCAACATTTATATAAAATAATAAGGACTAAAAAATGTAGTATTTAATTTTAAAATGAATATTATAAATCAATACTTTGAAGGATAATTCTATGGCCCTTGCCTTGAGTGGCTTTGGGCCCATTTGTCACACAATCACCTTGGTGGTTTGTGACTAACATGGATGGACATGACAAAAGGTTGATTCCTTAGACAAATAGGTTTTGGGTTCCTTGGCACATTGGCAAGGCACACCAAGGATACGTTGGGTGCCATTCCTCATAGACAAGGTGCACCATGGAAATTGGTATCTTGCACTAGTCAAATACACCAAGAGAAGCTTGGAAGAGAACTTGGCTAGAGAAGGAAAAGAAGGTTTCCATGGGAAACCTCATATGCGAACATACACTTTGCATGACGAACATGAGTGGAATAGAGATATTGATGACTTGGGTGCCTAGACTCTATATAGACCAATGGAGTTTGATGGTCCACACTTGAGGGTTGCAATGGATTGTTGAAGTTCCTTTAGGCACAAGTAGCCATGGATCACAATCGTGGAATGCACTCATTGGGCATACACCATCATACATGAATTTATTGGGTGCACATCCACTTAATGCACTTGAACACATTATTGGGCACATTTAGACACAACTAGACAGACTCGAACGGTTTGGGAATAATCATGCAATCTTGAACAAATTGGGTGCACTTGGGACAAGTGGGTTAACTGAGACGAGTTAGATGGACAAACCGAGACAAGTTGGATAGATGGACCAAAACGAGTTGGACGAATGGACTAGTTGTACTTGGAACGACTTGCACGGATGGATCGAGTGCACTTGGGATGACTTGGGCACACTTGGGTAGACTTGATATCACTTGGTCAAACTTGAGCGTACTACAAGGTGCACTTGTTGGAATTGAATGGTCTATAGATAGGTCGCCAAGGGAATCTAGTCAGCTATGTGGGTGCTTGGGTCCACCTTAGAACAAAGGGGCTTGAAAGTGCAAGGAAAGACCCATATAAAAGGAGGAAACCTGAAAGTGATAAATCATAGGTTTCAATATGTAAGAAGTCATTCAAGGATTTATGGGCATAGTGGGATGAATAGTATTGGCTAAGTGACAAAGAGAAGGAGATAGGACCCACATAAGGTAGGCCTATGGTTGCTTTAGGGGATGGATTGACAATTCTTGTCAGCACTTGTTCCTAGTGTAATTGTAGTCTATAATGAGCCATAAGAAGTTGGGTGTTCCCCCTTGTTGTACATTGTAAACATTGTTTGTATTATAAATTGTTAAGGCACCTACCTTAGGTGTCGCCCATACTTGTGTATTATGGATGCTTTATGTCTATTGGATGTTATTGTTCCTTGCATTATTGCGTATTGGCTAAGTGTTAATTACTACTAGGATGTTTCAAGGCTACGATTGGATGCATGCCTATTGTTGGATGAACTAGATTGTGTTGGACTTAGTTGTACATCTAACTTGTTGTAGCTTAAGTAAAAGTTATGGGAAAATATTAAGTGAAAAGGTGTAGTTTGGTTGTAGTAGGTGCATGATGGAAAATCCCTTGCAACTAAGGAAAGGAAATTACGCACAACCTCAAGTGTCAAAATGACTTGGGAAGAACTCAAGATGAAAATAAAAATTCAATAAAACTATAGGTCTGTGACGAGTTGTATTATAACATAAGTTTTGGATATCTTCACCACTGTCACTACCATGATAGGTGGAATCATAATATATATGTTGGTCATGCCTATGTTTGACTTGGATGGTGCAAAAGAAGAATCATGGAAGACAAATAAGGAATCCATGGCCATGGACTTGGAACATTTGGATAAAGAGATTTGTCACTTGTACCCTTTGCATGTGGTGAAGCTAGAGCATATTAATGTAGAGTTTGAAGCTTGGGTACAAAATTTGTAGACTTTGACAGACTAGGTAGAGACTTGGGTACTTCCTACATTGTGATTGTTTAGGATCAAGGATGCCCAAGATGATCACAACATTACAAGGAAGTAGCCAATATTTCCTAAGTCCAAAGATCAGATTGTTTCTTGTTTCAAGTGTTACCAAAATCATTTTGCAATTGATTTTTCTTTGAAGAGGAAATTGGCAACCTAGGGAGTAGCCTAAGTGCACCAAACTTCAAAGGGAACATTGGATGTTCTAGGTGCATTAAAAATAGGTTTGGGAAAATTCTTGGAAGGAGGCCAAGAAGAAAATTTTATCAGGATGAATCCCATAGTGGATGCAGGAAAGTGCCTTCTTGTATTTGTTGGAGGTGGCCTTGGCAACCAATTTCCATATTCCATTAACTGATCAAAGCCACAAGTGGCACATTTCCTAGGTACAAGTAGTGGAGCCTAAGTCACTTTTAAAGGTGTAAATTTTAGTGAAAGGTAGGATGGGGGGGGGGGATTTTTTGTTAGAAGGATGAAACTTGCGATGGTGGAAATCCATCCTAATATAAACATTGATGTTGGGTTGGGTAGTTTGTTTTCCAAGACATATGATAATAGGAAAGGAGGCACTAGTGAATGAGTTCCTTGAAGAACTTATTGAGTTGTAGGAGGAAACTTGACAACCCTGCGGAATAGGTGAAGACATTTCCTTAGGAAACAATGACGACAATGCCAAAGCAATGGATGCTTACTTAGAGGAGTAGGGAAGTTGAGTTTTGAGTGGGTGGCTGGAGAAACTAAAGGAGTTTACCAAGAAAACATGTGGATTTGACCTAGATAGTGAAACCAAGAAATCATACCAAATTAACAAGGATTATGCTTGTTCACCTTCATATATGGGCACCTAGGATGAGGTAGAGTACTCCTTGGGAAGTTTGAGTATGATTGCTAGGATGATCTAGAGATGAAAGGATCATTAGTTGAGGGTGATGAAAGTACTAGAGTGGAGGTGCCTCTCTTAAGTAAGAGGTATGGAAGTATTTCAGTTGACTCATCTAACTTAGAGTGCTTTGAAAAAAAAATTGGAGAGTTTGAGGGCAGTGGTCGTGATGACCATTTTCCACCCTCTTCTTGACTATATAGCTTAGTGAGATTCGTTGACTACGAGTTGGTAGTAGAGCCTATGGGAACCAAGAAAAGGTGCCAAGATAAATGATGAAGGTAGAATGTTGGGTTGCAAGAGGTGAATTGACAATTGAAGGTAAAGGTGGTGAATTTTCCTTGTTCCAGAAGAGTTGTACATGCATATTGAAGTGCAACAACAAGAGATATTGTTGGGAATGAAGAAGTGCATTCTTATGACTTGAGAACAATAGTGAAATTGCTCACCTAAGTATTTCAAGGAATGGATAATTCAATGTATAGAGGCATTGATAGAATGGGTCAAGAGTATTGATGCAGCATTAGGTCTGGATGATCACACAACACTTGGACATTTGAAAATCTTCTTTATGAAGTTTGGATTGTAGCCACAACTACAATAGGAAGACACAACAATGTTGGACTCAAATTGTAGCCACAATAGCAATAGGGAATTGTTGACTAAATTTGTGAAAAGGAACTTGTCCAAAGGAAGAAATCGAACATAGGTAAGTTGCATGGAAAGTATAGAATGAACAATACAGAATAATTGGAATAGAGTCATGCAAGTATATGCATGAATCTAGATAGTATACTTTAGGACAATAGGTTCGTGATGATGTTGTTAAGGATGGAAATGGATTTTATTGGGGTAGGATGTAAGGCCCTCACCTTGAGTGGCTTCAAGCACCTTCACCACATGATCACCTTGGTGGTAAGTGAGTGACACATATAAACATCATGAAAGGTTAATTCCTCATATGAATCAATCTTGGGTGCCTTGATCTATTGGCAAGGTGCACCATGGATAAATCGAGCACCCTACTCGTAGAGAGCATGAACCACAGACATTGGTATCTCACACTAGTCAAACGCACCATGAGAATCTTGGAAGAGAACTTGGCTAGAGAAGGGAAAGAAGGTTTTTGTGGGAAGCCTCATGTACAAACATGCATTTTTCATGATGGAAATGAGTGGCATAGATATGTTGATGACTTGGGTTCCTAGACTAATTATGCACCAATGAATTTAGGTGATCCGCACTTAGCGGTTGCAATCAATGATCGAAGTACCTTTGATAACAAGTAGCCATGGACCACAACCATGGAATGCACTCATTTGGCATACATCATCAAGTGCACATCCACTAGACACACTTGGGTGCATTGTTGGGTGCACTTGGGTGCTACCAAACATACTCAAACAATTTTGGCATAGTCATTTGAGATAAGATGGATAAGGTTCACTTGGAACGATTGGGACGATTGAGATAAGATGGATAAGGTTCACTTGGAACGATTGGGACGATTGAGATAAGTTGGATCGACATATTGAGACAATTTGGATGAATTAATTGGGAATACTTGGAATGACTTGGGCAGATGGACTGGGTGCACTTGGGATGACTTGGGAACACTTGAGAAAACTTGGGCACACTTTTTGGACATGGAAGGTTGGTGGAAAAGTCACCAAGGGAAGCAATTAAACTATGTGGGCACTTGGGTCCACCTTAGAACAAAGGGGATTACAAGTGCAAGGAAAGACCCATATAAAAAGAGGACACCTCAAAGTGCTAAGGAAGAGGTTGCAAGAGGAAATAACTCATTCGAGGAATTATGTGGTTGTATCAAGTTCAAGGTTTGGGAACAGTGGGATGAAATGAATTGGATAAGTGACAAAGAGAAGGAGACAAGACTTGCAGTAGGAAGACCTATTCTTACTTCAAGGGTAGGATTAACAATTCTTGTTGGCACTTGTGCCTAGTGTAATTGTATTCTATAAACGAGCCATATGTAGTAGGTTGTGCTCCCTTGTTGTACATTGTAAAAATTCTTCATATTATAAAGTGTTAAGGCACCTAACTTGGGTTCCACCTATACTTGTGTTTTTTGGATGGTTTATCTCTGTTGGATGTTATTGTTCCTTGCATTACTGTGTATTGGCTAAGTGTTAAGTACTACTCATAATTTTTAAGGTTGTGGTTGAATGCATGCCTATTGTTTGATGAACTAGGTTGTATTGGACTTAGTTGTGCACCTAACTCGTTGTAGCTTATGGAGAAGTTACGATAATACGTTAAGTGAAAAGGTGTAGTCTAGATGCAGTAGGAACTAGTTTTCCAAGCCCCTACATCCAAGGCAAGAAAGTTCCACGTGACCTTAGGTGCTTAAACAACTTGGGACAAACTCAAGTTGCAAAGAAAAAATTGTGCAAACTATAGGTCCATGACAATAATCCTCTATAATAATTCTATGCTTAACTTTTATTAATAAAAAATCGAAACTCTAATATTACGAATTTTACTTTTAAAATTAGAAAATAAAAACTTCAATATTATAAGGAAGTTACACATACTAGACAAGAGAATGTCCTCTTACACTACGATATAAAAATGGATAATATAGCTCTAAAATGCTAACCCACTAAAATTTAAACCTTTTAGACTAATAGGACCACACATAGTTTCTATAACAACCAAGATTAATAAAGTAACTAATATTATATCTTGTACCAACCTTCATAGCATAGCAAGGAGGGGGTGTATGATTATCTTTGAAGAAGAATCAAGCAAGAAGCAAGAGTATCACAAGGAACATTTAAACGAAAGTGGAAGACATTGAGTGGACACCTTCACCACCTCTAATAGTTAAGCATGATGAAGTACTTAAGCCTACCCTTTCACTTAGGTCGTTTGACCCCATTAAAAGCATGGAAATGGATATTTTGGGGGAGCATAGGCCATAACTGCTTAAGATACATATTAGCAAGAATAAAAATTTATGCACAATCAAAATAAGTTGTTTCATTCAAGTAAATATTTGCAAGAACCTTGGAAATGCTTGTAGGTAGAAGCTTAACACCACATTGAATCCATTAAGAACTTCACCACTTATAGATAGTACTATTTTTAAAGTAAGTAGTACCCTTGAACCTAAGCCTTCAGAGTCAATAGTCGTGAAATCCATGTCACTTTAGCCATAAGTAGTGCAACTCATTATGGGTATGAAGAGAAAAAACTTCAAGAATTAGCAATGAAATCCCCTTTTCCATGGGAATGTATTATAGATATTGGGATTACTACTATGCACATGAAATCTAGGCTAAACATTAAGTATCAAGGTATCCTCGCATAAGTATTTGATGCTCTTAAGAAATAGAATGGGTTTAGAGATAGGGAAGTTATTAGTGCAACTCATGAAAAAGAATGTGAGTCAATAGAGAAGAGTGGGTGTTATAGCATCTTTTCCACCTTATAGCATGGATGCACTTGATTGGCATAATATTTAAATCCCTTTCATACTTGCAGATCAAAATCACGAGCCAACGTGAAAGGTCGGCTCATGATGAGACCTCCTATCCTTCAACTAACCTTTTAAGCGTTCTTTATTATATTGTGGGTACCCTTTACTCAAAGATAAGATTTTTACTACTTTCTTGGGTGATCCTTGGGTGAAGCATCTGCAAGGTTCATACAAGTATTTTATATTTTACCCATCATCAATCCCTCTGGGCCTTCATCCCCTTCTTCCCATAGAATGAGGGACAAACCCTTCTTGGGTCAATACACCCTAAAATCCCAATAGATAAGGAAATGGAGGGGAATAATGATGGAAATTGGTAAGTATGGTCGGGAATGGTACGATGGATCTTTAAGGGAGCTCCTAATAGCAAACCCATACCCAAGGAAAACCACTTAATAGGGCACAATGTCAACCACCAAGGTGAAGCAGGGAAAAAAGCATAATGTCCAAGCATATATCATGAAATATAGAGAAATATAAGATACAACATACTCAACTAGATTAAATATTTAAATGATTCTCACCATAATACTGACTTTTACCTCATGGAGGAAGGCCCACTTCCTTCCGGAAGCCAGCTGATGTGGTGGATGCCATCTGTAAATTTGTGACCATCTGTGGCGGTGAGTGGATTTTCCAACTGTGCAAAAGGGTACTGTTGGCCATGTAGTCTTCTCAACACTCCATATCTGCAACCTGAGGGCCTCGAGACATAATATCCTTATTTATCCACAAAATGGGGATAATAGGTACAAAGTGGATATTCAAAAACAAGTTAAATGAAGATGGAAAATTAGTAAGAAAATAAAACAAGACTAGTTTGTAAAGGGTATGCTCAATTAGAAGGTATTGAATTTGAAAAAACCTTTTCTCTTGTTGCAATACTAGAAGCCATTAGAATGTTTTTGGCATTTGAAAGCTTCAATAATTTTAAGGTGTATCAGATGGATGTCAAGTCAACATTTCTAAATGGAGATTTAGAGGAAGAAGTGTACATTGAACAACCAGAAGGATTCTTATTATCAGTAAAAGAATATTATGTTTGCAGATTGAAGAAAACATTTTATGGATTAAATAAAGCTCCCAGAGCATGGTATTCAAAACTCGACAAGTACTTACAACAATAATATTTCAAAAGAGGAACAATAGATAACAATCTTTATATCAAAATAGACAATGCAAATACAATAATTATTGTGGTTTATGTGGATGATGTCATTTTTGGAAGTAATGTTGATAGAATGAGCCAAACGTTTGTAAAATAAATGAAAAGACAATTTGAGATGTCCATGCTTGGAGAACTGTCATTTTTCATAAGGTTGCATATTTCACAAACCAGTAAAGGAATATTCATTTCTCAAATCAAATATATCAAAGAGATGTTGAAGAACTTTGAAATGGAAAATTGTAAACCTATTAGCAAACCCATAGTCAATGGTTGTAAATTGAGCAAAGAGGACGAATCAAAGGAAGATAATCAAACTTTGTACATATCAATGATTGACAACTTAATTTATGTGACAAGGTCAAGGCCAAATATTATGCAGGAAGTAGGGTTAGTTGGAAGGTTTCAAGCAGCTTCAAAGAAAACACATGTGCAAGAAGTAAAAATAATATTTAAATATTTGAAAGGCACAATATATTTTGGTTTATGGTATCCCACGGGTAAATACTTTACTCTGACAGCTTACACATATGCATATTAGGAAGGTAGTGTGGATGATAGAAAGAGCACCAGTAGTGGAGCATTATTTATGGGAATTATCTTAGTTCCCTAGCTCAACAAGAAGCAATAATCAATTTCTCTATCCACAGTATAAAGCAAAATACATTGCAGCAACAACCTATTGTACACAAGTTCTCTGGATGAAACAAATGTTGAAGGAAATTAAGGTAGAGTATGATCAACCGATATCAATAATGCGTGACAATACCATTGCAATAAACATTTCAAAGAATTTGGTTATGCATTTGAAGACAAAGCACATTCCAATAAAATACCACTTTTTAAGAGAGTAAGTCAAATAACAAAATGTCAAGATGGAATATATTGGTACAAAAGAATAGGTTGTTGATATATTTACAAAATCTCTTCCTGGAGAATTCTTTGAGTATCTCAGATAGAAACTGGGGGTGGTACCTATGCAATCCAATCATTGAAGCACTACAAGAGGAGCACAATCCTAGGGGGAGTCGCAAAAATAAAAAGGGGTGTTGATTACATAGTAGAGAATAAAAATTAAAGTGTAAGGGGGAGAATACCTTTTTCCATTGATGTCAAAGGGGGAGATTTGTAAAAAGAAAGATAAGGAAAAAGGTATGGAAGAAGAGATGTGCATAAAGGAATATATGGAACTAGTCAATTTAGATAAAAGAAAAATTGTGATATCTATGATTGCAGTTGACTGAAAGAGTATGAAAATTGATTGTGGTTATTGTTACCCCCCTAGGCTAGGGGTAAGTAAGGAGATGATGTCTTGGGGTCCATAGGTTGAATACATTGGGTTTCAAGAGATAGATGAGCAAGTAGAGCCCCTCCTCTTTCCACACATCGCCATTTGAGTGGAAACAACAACATCCACCACACCAGCTTGGCCCACAGAGGACAACAAGTCTTTCTTCACGAGGTAACAAGTTTGGTTTCGTGGTAAGTGTCATTTTGTTAATTGAATCATTTTAGCATGTTGCAAATAGTCCTTTCTTGATTATGAAAATTTTTGATTGGAAATTATACCTTTTGTCTCATTTCACCTTAGTGGTTGACATGTTTTCCTAGTAAGTGGGTCACCCTCGGGAAAATGATTGCTACTGGGGGTCTCCTTGAAGGGTCATCATACCAGTCCCACTCATACTTACCATTTTTCACACTTATTCCCTTTCGTTTCCTCATATTTTGGGTTTTCCTGGATGATTGACCCCAAGAAGGGCTAGCACCTCATTTCATGGGAAGAAGGGGCTAAAGGCCCAAATGTCTTGTAGATGGAAAGAAATAAAAGTCATAAATTATCTTCTAGATGCTTTCCCTAAGGTCCTAAGAGAAATGAAATACTTCTCCATAAAAATCAAGGACATTTAAAAAAAATGGAAAACACATAATTAATAAATGTCTCGCTTGTTGAGGGAATGCATTTGCACTGTCTTTTACTTTCCTTGCACATGACATTCAATGTGTTCCTAGTTCCAAGTGGAATTGTGGTGCTCCTTAATTTCCTTTGCATATAACACTCAATGTATTGGACCATAATGAATTAATGACAATAAAGGGCTTGGAAAAACATTGCACCGCAAACAAGGATGCAAGACGCCCTCTACAAAGGCACCCATAAATGATACAATATGAGCCCTTGTATGTCAAGACACCCTATGCACAAAAGTTATACCCCCATCCACCTCATATTATTTTACATGACTTAGAGAGGGTCTTCTTGGGAAAAATTCCTTGAATTGGAGGTTTATCTACCCAATAGAGCACCTTGACAACCCTTCCACACTTAAATTTGACAAATTTTATAAGGTCTTTGCGAATTTTTTTAGTTTGAAAAGGGGGGATTTAATACACATGTTCGAGGAGTTATTTTGTTAAATATGTCTTACTTTCCATGATACATGTGACTTGTGGACCCTTGGAGGGTGTACTTGATTGTATTTGCAAGACATTTCTAGGTGGAAAGCCATTCCATGGAGGAATTGTGCCATTTTGACCTTCATGGGGGTTGAAAACCCTAAGGATGGACGCCATACCCCACAGGATGGGTAGAGGACCCCAGAGCCATTGTACACTTGAGATGATGGATGTTTCCTTTGGAGGAACTTGGAAAACACTATGTGATGACATTGTAGTCCTTTTCACTTGGACGTTGTCCTTTGGAGGCCCGAGATGTCACCTTCTAAGCCTTGAAGTCATGTGGAGGCTAGGGTTTGGTGGGATTGATGGTTCCCAAAGTGAGGTGATATGGTTTGAAGGAGGAAGATCCATGGCATGAAACTCTAGCACTTGAGAGAGTGACACATGGCCTTTGGAGGGCCAATGACTTGCATCTATAGGCTCAATGTCTCACTTGTTGGGCCTAGTGTCACCCTTTTAGGGCATGACATCACCCTTCTAAGGGATTTACTTTATGTAATTTTTATTTTGCAAGTTGTAAAGAAAAATTAAAGGGGTCAACCCTCTTTTAATTTTATGTTGACTTTCTTATGTGGAAAAATTGGTTTTAGATGACCTCATATAAATAAAGGTCATCTCACTTTCATTTTAGATATAATTCACTTGAGAATTACATAATTCTTGGCTGACATTTTCTCTCTGCTTGGGCAATTCACTCTCTCTTGTCTTTGGTGCAAAATGGATGCGTTTACTTGTCTATTGGTAGAATAAGGCTAGCAAATTCTCTTGGATGCTTGTTCTTGGAAATTGTGGTGGAATATCTTGATAAGTAAGAGTTTTTCATGCTATCTCTTGGATTAGGTAATGAATTTTTTCATTTGTATGTGTTTCTTCTTGATTTCAAGGTTATTTCGTCAAACCTTTGGAGGAGTGTAAGGAAATACACCCTCCATCAAGGATATCTCTTTTATTGTCATTGAAATACACCCTTGTAGATTTACCTTGCTAAGGTTTGTTTACTCTAGGGAGTAAAAATACATACACATTTAGAGGAGTAATAAACCTTAGCTCATAAACACGAGAGTCCATAACCTAATAGATAAGGAACTAATCTTCTTTACATTGGAGATTGCATATTGTTGCATTGGTAAACTTGATTTCAGGGAGATTGAATTGTTCAAGTTTGGAATCTAATTCTACATGCTTTAAGATATATTGTGCCCTAAGGGTGTCTTGATTAGCCAAGTGATCTAGCTATTTTAATAAACATTTAGCTATAGCCAATAGGGATGCAACGAAATTACTCTCTTTCACTCTTTTACTCACTTTTCTATTGTTGAAATTCACTTGCAAGTTGTCATAATTGATCTACTGCTTAAAGGCTATTGTTTGGGTGGATTGCTAGATGATTTTAGTGGCTAGAACTTGTTGGTGTAGCAAAAGTATTCTACAACCATAAGGATGTTATAAAATATTGTTGATAACACTTAATACCAACACTCTTTTTCTATTAAAGTCTTGGTTTAATTATTGGAATATTGTCTACTAATTGCTAGCTTTGTTT
>ML799814.1:141794-158182 GCA_009831015.1 Picea engelmannii | reverse complement strand
GTGGACATACCTTATGAACGCTCTCCTTTAATCTCTGTTGTTCCTTGCTCTGCTCCGATGCTCTTGTGTCGTTCCAATCACAACAACACAAACCAATCACAGCAAAGGCATTAATATATTCAATACCTAGTCTATACATGTGACCAAGGAATCATGTAATAAGATGACATCATCATTATGGAAAAGGGACATATTCATGTATTGCATTAACTGAAAGATAAATATACAACCTGATCCTTGATGTCGTAGATCTCCTTTCGATGGCTCCTAGCTCTGACACACACACTTGCTCATGCATGAAGAAGTTCCACCACATATGATTACTTGTTGTCTCTTGCTGCTGTAGCTTCAATCCTCCATACAGTCTTGCACAAGTTATCCAATCAATCTCTAGCTAGCTTGCTTCTTCTTCTTGTTCTTAACCATTTCCATAATTAATCTCCTCAATATATAGGAGAAGATAGTTTGGTTACTTGGATAGGGAATGATCCCAAGATATCTTGAAAGTCAGTATTTTGCCAACCATTCGAAAGCCAACTCACCCTTCTAGAAGATTCCTTCTAGAAGGATCGAGAACTTATCTATTTTTCTCTCTTAAAAATATGTTCACACTCTAACCATTGACACAGTTCGGGAAGTCCGCAGTCAAGCTGAATGCAGCATGCGGGAATTAAGGATTCTCGCAGGAGAGTATATATGCAGCCTGCGAACTATTTTCAAAATATGATTTTGAGAAAATGACAAGTGTAACCTTCTTCAGGAAAATGTTCTTAATGAAGAGTTTGATCTTCCATCATCATGACATAATCATAATATCATCTTGATAACCAAAAATGTGGATAACAACGCTAAAAGTCATGTGGGCCCTTTTTGGGTAAGTTAGTACATCAACTTCTCGTGTCGTAACTTTTGCATACGATATCCATTTTAGGCATGTGATAGCCTATTGGAAAGGTATCATCGAGGAGATTCATTTTTGGGGCTCAATTATTCCTTCAAATATAATTGAGGATATCGATCCTGAAAAACCTTCATTTAGGCCCTCAAAATGGCCCTGGAAGTTAAAACTACTAAAAATAGTAAATTGCCAAAATTGTCAGAAAACTATTTTGAGCCAGTTGGAAAAGGTGGGTGGCCACCGATATCCATATGGATCAAGATAATAACCCACTAACACATAAACCTAACCCATTAACCATGGATGGAAATTATACCACTAACCACTAACTGGATGACAAGTAAGACATCGCTATTCAAGCATTTCAACCAACAACACAAAATCATCAATAAGCACAAGATAACATAGTCAAGGGAGAGTAGAGTCTACTTGAGGAGGCTCATTAAAATTTTTAGGAGGGTCCCCAAGTCTAAATACTTGGGGCTGGTCAAGGCCTCAACTCGCCACATCTAGAAAACCCCATACAATGAAGAAAGCATGCCCACTACAATGTAAACTTAGATCATTCTTATAACAACTACTCCAATTTACCACTAAACCATAACCTAATAAACCAAATACACCTTATTTTTATTAGTAAAATCATATTTACACACAGCATATTCCACTAAAAAATAAAAATAAAAATAAACATTACTCATCCCAAAACATACGATCCAAACAATAATCACACTACTACATATCTTTATTACAAACTTATAACTACAATTTTTTGGCATTAAACATATACCTAATGAAATATACCTAATTCATTATTTCATTAAACATATACTTAATTCATTATTTCATTCTATCCTTTTCTTAGTAGAACCACACACATTATTGTCTTATACTCTTTTTGAAGTCATGATAGCTCAACGCTTTATAGTAAATAAAAAATACTAGCTTGATATTTAATATACATAATTATTCTTTGTTGTGAATATTTTATAAATTTATTATTTGCTAGTGCGCCATTACAAAATAATTTGTCATCATATAATTACAAGGCGAGAAACATGCCTTATGTTTTGAAAGGTTCAAGTGACGATACTTTACATATTGATACTTAAATGTCACCACTATATATCTATAAAGTTATAAGTTAATTTTTCACACAAGATATATATCTAATTCAGACGTTGTCTAACTGTTATGTGAAATGGTTTTTTTTGTCGGAATATGACGAAACAAATATGTTCGAAATCATTATTTTTTGTTGTTTAAAATTTATTTATGAATGTAAAAATGGATTCAACATGCTGCAAAACTCTTGGGGCACTTAGACTATATAGAAATAATCACTCAAATATGCAGATCTAACAATTTCTTAATGGATTTTGGACACATATCCCTGGAAAATATCGTTGAAGAAGAGTCATTTCGTAGAACGTTTAAACTATGACATTCATTATTTCGTTCTAACTTATTCTCACAAGAACAACACACATTTGAGTCATGTATTGGATTATGCTACTTTTGAGGTACATTTGAGTCATTTATTGTCTTATGCAGCTTTTGAGGTCATGATAGCTCATTGCTTTGTACTGAATAAAAAAAAATAGTTTCTTTTTACTGAATAAAAAAAATAGCTTGGGTTTTAATATACATCATCATTCTTTGTTGTTGATATTTTATATATTATCACTTTTTGAAAAAGTTCATGTGACCCTATTTTAAAAATTTATAATTATTACTGTAACTTTGTTTATTGCCTCCAAAAGTGATTTCTACATCTTAATGGGAGGGAGATGTGTAATTCCTTTCATACTCAACATGAAGTTGACATATGGTATTTAGAAAAAATGTTTATATATATATATATATATAACTACTAAAAGTTGACAAGTGACATTTAAAAACAATATTAGTAACAATTAACTATTTCAATATCCCCCAGATGGGGTGCTACTAGGTACAACGTGTGGACAGGCCACGGGGAGGCCACCTGGCCAAACAGTCAACCAGTTGGGGCCCGATGGAACTCGTCCCTCCAACACATCACCTCAAGGCTTAAACACAGTCTCCACCACCCCTCAGACAACACTTGCGGCCAGCTTGTCGCACGATCTGGAAGCCTTGTAGCGTGGGAACTCTCATGGCGTCGTGCAGGTCACCTCACCTATCACTTCCTCTCCCCAGATATGATGCCCCTATAGCCAAGCTCAGGATTATTCTTCCTCCTTTCTTTCTTATCTCTCCCTCTCCAACCACCCCATTTTCCTCTTCTTCTCCCTCTCTAGAGTGCTCTTCACTTGAACTCATAGACCCTTCTTCTTCTCCTCTATGTTTTCATCCCCAAGCCACCGATAGCCCCCGCCATGCCCTGTCTGAGAGGTAAATCCAGGAGAGGAGCATCCTGGTATGTAGCCAGGGGCAAGGAGGCGCCAAATTTCGACCCTCCACCTGATAACGATGCTCTCCTTGTCTTGGTTCCCATCATAGCTTCCTCTCCTGCAAAGCCAATTCAAGAAGTCACCCAGGACCTATCACCGCTCTCAAAACCCTATGGCTGTCAGGTAGAGTGGTTTGACAACTTGGGGAATTCTATGGGCTATGCACCTCCCCCCCCCTATCCACCTCATCGCTCGCCTCCTCCTTTCTCCCCACCTCGCCACCACTTTGAGGCTACCTCTGCTCCCTCACCCCTTCCCTCCACCTCATCTGACTCCCCACTTATATTTACCTACAACAAGTGTGTTGATCGGGAAGTGATCACAACTTCACTGTGCGAACTCACCAGAGGACAAGAGGACATCAAGTCCGCACTTCAGGATTTGCAGAAGAAGGATGTCGAGAGATGGAGCAGGGTGGACATTCTGATGTCCTTTCTACAAAACCTTTGGCGAGCAATTGCGGATCGAGGTAGGGGAAACATGAAGAAGAACCAGGCCTTCACGGGCCCAAGGCTTGGTCCAGGTTTCTAATGTTCTCTTGTTTCAGGTTTTATCTCTTATTTTTCTTATCCATCTCTGTTTAGTTTATAGACAACCTGCTTTGTTTAGTTTACTCTCAGCTTTTCGCCCTGTGTGGAACTGTAGTTTATGCATGTCATACTATGTTTTTTTTGGACAAGTGACACTCTATTTTTTGGACAAGTGCTAAGAGTGGTTTCCCATATGGACATTTTTGCCACGCATGATAGACAACTTGTAACTTTTTCAAGAAGGCCCTAATACAATTACTAATTTACAAAAAAAAAACTATTTCAATATCAACTTTATATATATATATATATATATATATATATATATATATATAATGATTAAAACATTTGAATTGTGGGTTGAGAATGAGGAAGATGTGCATAATAGATACATAGTTAAGATGGATTTCCCTTGTTAAATAAGCTAGATGAACAGAAAAATTATGTATTCTTTAGGTTAATTGAAAACATAGAATATGTTTGATATTTACCATAAAACAAAATCACCATTATACATATAAAACAATTTTCTTAACAAACAAAGATGACTGGGTTTATTTATAGTTAATTCCTCTTTATGATTTGAAATATTTCCCTCCATTTAAAAATAACACTTTCCTACTCACATACAACTTACCTACTAATTTGCTAATGACCTTTGAAACTATAACAAATCCTTAAACTACAAATCCTTAGACTGAGAAAATAAATGAGAGGCCGATTTTGGTATGCTCATTCTTCCAGAATATAAATCCTCGGCCTATAAGAAAATAAATGTGACAGGTTGATTTTGGTATGCTGATTCTTCGAGATTATTGTGGAAATATAACTGTGTTCATGGTACAGGTAGCAGGGAAACTCAATTGGATCCAAGTCATGTGAAGCTCAATATATGCCATTGAATTTGAATGGTTTTACTTAATATTGAATGTTGTGTAAGGATCCGTATATACCATTGAATTCGAATTGTTTTAAATCTGATGGTGCATACAGATCCTTACATAGAATTTAATACTGCATGGAAGGGAGCTTAATATTGGCTCATCAAATTGGATTTTCAGAAATCTTATAAAATTATAAAAAAGTTATAAAATTTTAATAAAATTTCAGAAAAAAATATATTGTTTTCAAATTCATAATATACATAATTATTGTTATTTTAAATAAATGAACACATTTTAATAAAAAAATAAGAAAACATATTATTCTTCCATTCATTTGATATTCTTCAAAAGTATTAGAGTGTACAACATTGAAAACATAAATCTATTTGCTGTGGAAGAGGCTTTCTAGCAGGGATGATTTTAGGGGCTAAATTTCGCTCATGGGCTAATTTTCCATGGTTTTTCTAAAAACGAGATTCACTATTTTAAAAATGATTCGCCCAAATTCTGTAGGATAAAATTATTTTACCTTAAAAATCGCCAAAATTATATAAAAACTATATAAAATCCTTAGAAATTTGAATATTTTTACTAAAATATCGCCAGTCCTTTTTAGTTGGCATATGAAGGATTAGTAAGATTCGCCAAGGTTTCTACATTTTAAAATAAATTTCCATCCTTAAAATCATCCCTTCTTTCTAGCTTCATTTGTTTCCATGCATCATAAATAGTGCTCCAATTTACCTTATTTAGAGCATAAGGTGCACTAAGAGAGAGAAACAATAACATATCCAATGTCTCCAATGAAAGTCCTGAAAGTCTTGATCTATCATCATTGCAATAATTGCAACAACATTTTAAACCCACAACTCATGTTCAAATTCTTGCTAAGAGGTTGGATTATGGTATCCAAAACTTTATGCACATGCCCAAACAAGCAAGTGTATTCCAAAATAAATGTTGGTCTAATAAGATAGGTAGGAGGTCTCAATATTGAGAAAGGTCAAAGGCCAACAAAATCTATATACCATACAAAAATAGAATGTCATACTATGTTAAGTGATAACCAAACATGAATGGGTGAATGTGTGCCATTCAAAATCAAAYAAACCAACAAGAATTCATGTCTAGTGATGTATGGGAGTGAAATAGCACATCCCAGGGTCCATTGCAAAGCTAGGAATGAGAAGAGGTTTCACTACAGGCCGAGGTGAGGCATAAAATGGTGTACCACCATTTGTATGTAAAAGGAATCAAACACATTGTCAAGAGTATAGAATATGACTCCTAAAAAACAATGATAGCTCAAAGCATATGGGTCGGTCTTAAACAAACGAACTGGAGGCATGCCAAGCAATGAAATTAAAAAATCCCAAAACAATAACTATAAAGTAAAGGATGCAGGTGCCAAACATTACCTATAAAGTTGAAACCAACAAGCCAATAGGAGGTCAAAATATGTTTTGAATTGGAAGGAAAAGGAAAAATAATGATACCCATGTTGCATTATTGTAGATGAAGGCCCATACCAAACCAAACATAAGGGTGTATGCCCAAATTCAATATGTGGGACTAGAATAATCAAAACAAAAACATTATAAGCCCAAATGAGTTGCATGTAAATCCATGGGATGCCAAAGAATCCCTGTAAACAATTGAAAGCAAGATCCATGCATAATAATGGTTGCAAACACCTAGAATGGTAATAGAGGTAACTCCCTCCCAAAAACAATGAAAATAAATGACCCAAATAGGTTTGAAATGAACATCCATGTCCATATTTTCCAGAGGATAAATTAAGTATTGCTCAAACTAAAACCACGAAGCCAAAAATGAAGTATTAAAACCTAATATTTCCATGACATCAATGACCACACCAATTTTTTGAAATTAAAAGACAACTTGGGTATCATTTCCATGGGATGAAGAGGTCAAATTCAAAGGATAGGCTGAATACAAACCTAGTTCCTTTGTAATCGACAAGAAAAAAAATTCAATATCAATAATTGGCACTACTCAGAAAATCAACACAGTTGTAGTACCTTTGAATTATGGAGAAGGAAACCTATGTGTGCTCTTTCGAAAATCTCCACATCAACGGAAGCTTTACCAAAACATTGTACCACTATCGGCAATGCTTAGAACCAAACCATAGAGTAAAATTATATGAGATAAATTAGTTAGCAATCAATGAGAAGGGAATCTATGGATTCACATGTAGCTCATAACTAGATCTTCGAGGAGAAGCTATGAAAAATCAAATGAGAGAATGAGAGTGAGCTAGGTTGAAATGATGAGCTTCAAAAATTTGAGCCCTACGATAGGATCCATATGAACAATGGAGATTGTGTAAGGATTCATGTGCCCAAAATTTCATTTAACACCAAATTAAAAGTGGTGTGACAATAGAAGATGGCACGTGAAGAATAGGAAAGCATGGACATAAAACATTTCTTAGGTGGGGTGTAATTATAGCATATCTTTCAATGTGAGGTTTGAATTCAGATCAAATTTGAAATCATTCAGACTCTAGATCCTTAAATATAGATGTTAAATCCCATATTTGGTATATTTTCTGGTGCATCTTAAAATCAATTTTGGCGGGATATTTAAAAGGTTTCCCTTCTTTTGAAAGATTCTAATTAATTTCGCACTTCCCATTGGACGTGTTAAATTTAATTCTTAAATTGTTTTTGAAGGGAAAATTTGGACAAACCCTTCTATGATGAGTTGGAACCCTTTAGAAGGGCTGGCACAGGTTCAAATTTGATCGTTGGTTGACATCATTTATCTTTCACCAAAACACTCCCAATATACATGTTTTATAATGATGCGACAGTGACAAATGTTTTTGCATCGTTGGAATGTATGCATGTGAATGGGTAGATTAGTGGCTTGTTTTAAATTTGGATATGAGATCTATTGTAAAAATTCAATGTGAGATCCATTGACATTACTTCCGATAGAATCTAGGGAAAAGTGTGCAAGAGTAGCACACCTATTGGAGTAGGGAGTGATGTCCATTGGCTTAATTGGTGTGTAGGTACTGTCAAATAGCAGGGTTATTACTTTGTTGGAAAATTTACACATGTGTCTTTGTTTTCAATGGGTAGAGAAGCTTGTGAAAGTGCATCAGTATTTATCTTAATAGAGTTTCATATTTCCTTGTTTAAGTTTAGCATTACAAATTTTCTCCTATTTAATTGACATTGCAAGAAAAATATCCAATTTTGAAATCAATTTTGAATAGGATAATTGTAGTGTGTTATTGATTGGCATATTGCACAAAATCCTAAACTCAATATTGTTAGAGTGTACTTGAATGTTGTAGTTGGAATTGGTCTTGGCTTTGTATAACAAGCAAGCCAAGAGTTAAAACCAATCCTAGAGCATAACCATTTTTTTTCCTATTGATGATTAGAAGAAGAGAAGGTTTTCACTCAAAATTGCATAGAGAACAATGTCATTCTTTCATCCTTGTTGGCGAGTAGTTGTAGATTGTATACACATCAAACTCTATTTCTGCAAAATGATCCATGTTGGTGAGATGTGTGGGATATAAGTCTCTTGTTTAAAGATTATATTGGTATTAGATTAGTTGAATCCCTAACTTTAAAGTAGTTGATGCACTTTGAGGAGAAAATAGACCCATCATGGGAAAAACACTGAAATTAAAAGAGAGGTTATAAGACCTAAGAGCCACCAATGTGCAGATCTAAGAAGAGAATCAACAGTTGAAAGAGAGGATCACAAGGCTGAAAAATGACGTTGCTAAAATGTTACCTTTTTTAAAGGAGCACTATGTTGAATGTTCAGGTTCTCTCACCATTATTATGGAAGATTGGGACAAGAGAAAAGTTCATCTCTTTCAAGTGGGAGAGAAGGTAATTCAACTAGATGATTGACAAAAGGAAAGGCTCACTAAAATGATGGCTCAACTGTAACACCAAGAGTTGGAAAATAACTTGGAGGATACATTGGTGAAGTTATATGTAGTTTTCCAATAGACCAAGGAAGCAAATCAACCTTCCATTTCTACTACAGAAGCCAATACCATGAAAAATACGAGAATGATAAGTTCATCCTCCAAGGGCCTTTCTCAAGAACCCTTTGGTGTTTTTGAAAATCATACCAGAGACATCAATTCCAAGAACATGAAATAAATCGACTGTAATAATCAAGGGCTAGGAAATACAAGGTATTATAATCCCCATTGTAGCTAAACATAGGGTCAAACATGAAGGCCTAGGTTTTGGTGGACAAGAGAGAGTGAGTAATTGTAGCTTATCTCAAGCTAGAAACACCAAGATAACCTTTGTTAAAGTAAGAGGAATTGAATAAGAAGCTAGTTAAACTGTGGAAAATGGAATGGACAACAAACCATTCCAATATTCTTGTAGAATCTTGAACAAGGGAAACAAAGGGATGTTTCCACCACTTGAATATGTACCAAGACTTGGGGGACTAAGAAAACAAGCCAACAAGCACAAATGAAAACCAAAGAGGCGTGACCAGGAATTTTTGGTTTGAATATATTATAAGAAGAAAGGCCACAAGGATGATAATTGTTGGCACTGTAATGTATGTTCCTTTTGTAGCATGAAAGACCACCAAGTGGCTTCTTGTTGGAAGATGCAAGACATAAAAAAAATTAAGGAAATGAACAAGAAGAGAATGTCAAGCATCCTATGCAACCATAGAAATGTTTTCCATCATTGCAAGTTAACTAGACATTGTGAAGATAAGTGTTGGAGGCTTCATCTAGAATAGAATCCTAGAAACCGTACATCCAAGAGACAAGTTTTCATAGTCAAGGTCAAGGGGAAAGAACATATTTTTGCACTTTCAAACCATGGATAATTTAATTCTCAAATAAATCTACCATGGAATACATTTCTTGAATATTGGGTGGAAATTTCGCAAGGATACCAAGAATTAAGTGTGTTGGAATAGTATTTCCATCTTCAAGTTGAATCTTTAGGGACCAAAATCTTATGAAGGGAAGGTGTGTTCCAAACTAAAACCTCATTTTAAAATTTCTAAAAAATAATTTGTCGGAAACTTTAAAGCCAATAACCAACTTGAATTTTAAAGGGAAAAATTCCTCAAGAAGAGGAAATGAATCCTCTTGGTTTTTGGAATTTCAAAGACAATCTTTCATAGTGGATATTGCTTGATGAAAAAAAAAACAAGGGAGATGGAGAGTAAATTAACAAGATGGGTAGTTGTGAAAGCATGAAGGACTTGAGAGAAGAAACTTGCTTGAATATTGAAGGTTGTCCATAATCCATATTTTGTTGAGAACGAAATGAAGGAAGATATCACTAGCACATATTGAAAATTTTGCGACGACCACTTAATGTTTTAATATTAAATGAGACAACATATTAAAACACTAGTATAGGAATTTTGGCATCATAAGTAGAGACCCAAAACATTCCTAACATGCCTCATTTTCCATCAATATCTCCTTTTGGTCACATGGTTCTCCATAATAACTTAAAATAACTAAACAAATAAAACCTTTGATTAAAGTTTTTAACAAATATTAGTTTTTTAAATGTCAATTATTATTTTATGTTAATAACCTAGATTACATAACCCAATAACCTTTAACAAATCGTAACCTACTAACCCACAACCTCTAAACCCATTAATACCTAATGGCCCTTAACCCACTAACTCTTGATCTACTAACCTACTTGAACTCCAAAACCATTAAGCCTACCCTACTAACCTTTAATTTCCTAATGCCCTAATCCCTAACCCACTAACCCATTAAGAAATAATGCATTAAACCCTAATGCACTAACCCCTAACCCACTAAGTACCCATTATGAACTAATGAACTAAACCCTAATGCACTCATTTACTAACCCCTAACCTTTAAGACACTTACCACTAACTCATTGACACTTACATTCCTACATATTAACACTCTAATACCTAACCTGAATGGTTGGGAGGTAAGTCTCTCACTCTCCTCACCCAGGTTCAAATCCACAATGATATTTTGGCTTGTTGTGATAAGGCTAGAAGGGTAGATGCCCCCCAGGAGTGGGACCCCCCTTGCGTGTGTGTCTTCGAACTTGTTGACTCTTGTTATGTCATACATTTATTTCTAGGCATTGGATTGCATGTTGTTGGCACTAATCTAGGGGTTATAGTGGAAGCTAGATAGATTTGAACTTGTGTCTCACCTAGGTAATCCAGGGAAATTGCAAATTCTTCTAGTTCTAAAAAAAACACTCTAATGTCTAACCCACTAACCATTAACCTAATACCCATAAACACTAACTCCTAATCCCTAACACACTAACATGTGACCCTTTGACTTCTAATCCCCAACACATTATCCACTAACCCATAACCCACTAATCCTCGATCCCCTAATGCACTAACCCCCTAATACCTAACTCACTAACCCTAAAGATACTAACCCACTAACACATAACCCTAAAACATTAACCATGGATGGAAATTATCCCACTAACCACTAACTGGATGACAAATAAGACACTAAATCCTAACCCACTAAACACTAGCACAATAAATTCTCCCTTACTAACCTATTAAATGATTAATTTAGATTTAACCAGTATCCCTAAAACACCAACCAATTAAATTTATATCCCCTAATGATACCTAAACCACCAAGAGAGCAATCCATAACCCCTAAAACCCAACCACTAATGGTCACTTGTTCGTTAACCCCCAATGATAACTAATTGACTAACATCTAACCTACTAACTTTTAATGACAATTAATTGACTAACATCTAACCTAGTAATCGCTAACCCTGTAAACCAATAACCCCTAATGTTGAACACACAAACCCATTATATAGGCTAAAAATACTAACCCACTAACTCACAACCCCCAACACACTAATTCTTGACAACTAACCCACTAACTCCTACTAGACTCCAAATCACTAACCCATTAACCCATAACCTCTAAAACACCAACTCCTAACCCATTAAACCATTACCCATTGAACCCTAAAACATTATCTCTTAAACCATTATCCCCCTTACCACTAACCCCATAACACACTAACCCTTAACCCATATCTCCTAACACACTAACCACTAGCCCACTAATCCCTAACCCTCTAACCCCTATACCACTAACAAACTCACTCAGTGACTTCTGAACCACTAACACACTCACTTAGTGACATCTGAACCACTAACCCATTCACCCACTAACACTTAATCCATACTAACCATTAACCCTTTAACTTGTAGCCTATTAAGCCATACCCTACTAACCCTTAATACTTTGACATGTTAATCCACTAACCACTAACCCACTAACCCTTTACCCCTTAACCTATAACCTTGAATCCACTGACCCATAATCCACCAATCCCTAACCCACTAGTCCATAACCCTTCACACATTAACCCCTAACACACTAACATCTTACCCGCCAACTCACTAACCCACTACACACTAATACACTAACTCATTAATTTATTGACCCAATAACCATAAATTCATTCACCACTAACCCACATATATCTTATATATATTAAATATAATTAAATATAAATTAATTTTATAAAATATATTAATTAAAAAAATTAAAAAAAATATAATTCAAACAAACAAAAGACATGACTTGTGCCCACGCATATCACACTCATGAAATTAGAGCACAATCGACACACTCGCGGGACAGAGAAGGAGGCCAAGAGGAGGGCAAGAGCTAGAGCACACTCGAAACTGCACTCACATGACATAGAAGATAATAGTTGGGCAAGATAAGGAGGCCAAGAGGAGGGAAAGAGCTAGGGAAAGAGGAGGCCAAGACATGGAGAAGGAGTTGGGAAAGAGAAATTCGAGGGATAGCGACAGATAAGGAGGCCAAGATTCACATAAAAGCACAAGTGACAGAGAAAGAGAAGGAGGCCATCAAAAATGGTATTTTCATGGGCTTTGTCCCCAAACTCACAAGAATCCAATCGAGTTAGGGTTAAGGTTAGCTCTTTTTTTTCTCCTATAGGATATATGGCATGTCTATTTCTCCAAGTATACCATCAACAACCTCCTCACACTCACCTTTGGGTTTAACATTGTTTAAATAAATTGTTCTAGGATCATCCTTTATAATCTTGTTTCCATCAGGATCTCATTTTGGGAGTTCAACCGCGTTAGGTTCAAGTGATGAAAATCAATCCCAATGGAAAGACATGGTGTACCACCACCACCACCTCCACATCATATTCATAATTTACCATATTGGAAATCCTCACTGTTTTTTTCTAAACAACATCTACCCATATCATGGATCATATCCACAAATGGAATTGGTGAAGTAGCTTGTGTAAGACAAAMTCCTCTTGGATTATATTTTTAAATATATATTRACCTCAATTTCCAAATACATGGCCATAAAAATGCCTCAAGTAGAGGATGATTCTATTCTCAAAGAAAAAAAAATTGACCTCATCTATGCCTAGTTAGGGTATTTATATCTAGTCATTATAGATGCTCCCTATCATCACCCTATTCTAATGTGTAGAATGGGATGATTGGATATTTCAGTCATTCCACAAACCCACATGGGCGCACAAATCCTTATGGAAAAAATCATTATGATATCCATTATAGTGGCTCTAACACCTACCAAAGTGGAACCAAATATTCCTATGGACAATCCACACACGAGGAATTCAACATGCCTAATACTACTCCAAAAAAACCCACATAATGGACCATGTCCATCACACTTAGGTCCTAGCATGCCCCCTTAAGATCATATGCATCACAACAAGTTCATTAACCTTCATACAAACCTCAAAATTGTAGAGGAGGTATGTCAACATCATATGGTATTCCAAACCCATATAGTATCCCTTCACAAGATAACCCTTATTTCTCATTTCATATTCCTCCGGTAAGGATTGTGATGCCAAAAAACATTTCACAACAAGTCAATGTCAACTTTTTCCAATCTTCACCCATTCAACTAACTCAATATTTTGAGAAACTAAACACAATAAATCCTTCAAATACATAGAATAACGAGAAAATGAAATGAAAGAAGAAATAACAACACCCACCACAGGAATTATGGGTCAATTCTCCTAAATATACCAACAACATCAAGGGAAACAATAACCCACTAAAATAGAATTAGAACTCTTGAAACAATTGCCAACCCAAACAAGGGAAGAACAATGGTATAAGGACCAAATTCACTTACACATTATGTTGTGAATTTGGTAATTTCACTCACTACTACCCCCAAATCATCAAATACTGATTAATTAAGTAAATAATCACTAACTAAGGAGCCAACTCTTCACAAGGACAAAGAACCATCGAACAATAATTTCCTAACTAGTCACAACCAAAATCATATCATAACATCCCCCCCCAATAAGGAGTGGTGGATAACTAGAAAGAATCAAATGACCCTACCTAATTGATAGGATCCACCCACCCCAAAATATTGTGCAACAGGAAAACCCTTCCTACCAAAACATCTTCTTGAGTTCAATAGAAATCAATGCTAAAAATTGCAACTAATAATATAAATGCCACCTGAATGGAGCTTAGTTAAACCAAAGGTAAACCAACCATGCACTAGAAGTCCCTTACAAATTTCATGTCGTATTAATAACCCAACACCATTTGTGTCAAATGAGCCTCTATGATGCATGGCTCATAATCTTCATGCAAGGGCCACTCAAAGTTATAACATCATCGATTACTTGGCATATTCACAAGTGGCAATGCCTTCAATCAATGTTCTCCAAACATGTCCTCAAAGGAAGGATATTATATCTTCAGTAGGTTCCATTTAACCATTAGATTCATGCCTCATGACCTATTATATCAATCATTCTAAAACATGAATCCTATCATTCGTTGTGTTTTAGATCTCGATCATAATTAGAAACATCGATATCCATCGATCTATTATTGATGAGGGTTCTTTCACATGTATCATGTCTAGAATGATATGGAAAAATATGGGCTCCCCCAAACTCATTCCATTATCCCTTAGGGCCTATGATCGTCATCCTTCTCAACTCGAAGTTTTATACAAAACATCCCTATCGAGTTGGAGAGGAAGATAATCTTAATTGATATTGAAGTTATAGATCCTCCACTAGAATACAACAATATTCTCAAGCGTAGTTATATGTATTCTAGGAAAGAAATTGTATCATCATTATTCCATACTATGATGTTCCCTCATAGTGGGATGGTGATAAATGTATAATAATTAATATATTATGACCCTCAACCATCCAACAATCTATACAATATCTTACCCCTCATAGATGCTAGCCTAGAAACACCATCTTACATAGATATTTCTCAAGGAATTTTTAAATACTCCTCATTAATTGGGAATACCATCGTGCACCACCCCAAGTTATCCCAAGAATAACCACTCCATTTTTCATAATCACATCAATTGATGAGGTATTACCCACTTGTTCTATCATGTGCCCTAACTACTAATTCCAATAACTTAGGGATAACTTCATCTTTCTTCATGTTGTTGGGGGATATATATAAGGGATTCAGAATTTCTTTGTGAATGATTTTATCGTCTTACCAACATATAATATAGGAAGGTATGCCTCTTAGAGAAGCCTTTCTCTTAGAAATAAATGGGATTTGAAAACTTTAGAGGCCTGATTAAGAGTATTACATTTGGAAAGATCGGTTGTAATTGAGAGCTAGATCGTTCGAGATATGGAAAAGGGAAATAAAAGGATAGTCAATTCCCAGTATTCAATGTACCTTATTCTCTCTTTTATTTTACGTGTCTTGGTTTTCCATCGTGAATCATATTCAGGGTTTTCCCAGTATTGGTCTAGTCCTTTAGAATCTTTGGTCTTCACACTTTACGTTCCAGATGGAACAATCAATCATGTTTGTTTTCTAAATTTCTATATTACTTCGAGTTAACCTTAGAACATAGCCTCTTATCTACTTCCATCCATAACTTGGTGGATCTATAGGTTGTGGATCTCACTTTAACTTTTTTTCTCATCCATATTATTTCCATCGATGTCGACGGTCCCATCAATAATCGATTGAATAAAATACCCATTCACATTTTCTAGCGACTACCCCCGATGTTGATGTAATCACCATCATTTTCTTTAATACTTCATTGGGTTAGGTATTTTGTCCTTACATTGTTATCTCTATGTTTAAAATCTCGACCTGATATTTTCATTGGGCCTTTTGAAAAGTTGTCTCTTAATGCTTTTCTGTAAGCTATTTCTTCTTATTCATTATCCAACTTTGCATCCATATGTGTGTTTCTTACCTAGATTTTTCTTTAAGATTTTCCTATGAATAGAAATGGACAAAGAAATAAAAAAAAGTAAAGGAAATGAAAATGCAATAAAATAATCAGAAATGATAGAATACCAAGAAGTTGAAAAAAAAAAAAAGTGGAACCCTAAAAATATCAAAAAGTATAAGGGTGTGTTGAGTGCTCAACAAATGGCGATTCGTTGGATTAAACTAGAATCTGTAACTATATCTCAGAAGTAACAACATAACAATTTCAAGAGAAAATTTTGATATGAGATAAGAACTCAAAAGTTATTTATAAATTTGTATGCATATAATCTAGGTAACAATCACACATGCCTAATGA
>ML799814.1:118891-140395 GCA_009831015.1 Picea engelmannii | reverse complement strand
TTGTCAACAATAGGACATATCACATTGCACCATCCTCCCTGCATGGCTTGGGGCTATTTTCCATGGATGGAATAATTGTAAAATACAATACAGTAACTGAATTGATGGACTATGTCGGACCATGTTACAATTATAACGATTGGATGCAGCTGGTTCAATACATGCAAAGTATGCGAAGATATGCACTCACCACAAATTATATGCAACTAATAAACAAGGATAAAAATAAGGGAGTGACTATCTATATTGATGGAAGGCCTAAAGCTTCCGACAATATTGCAGGGTTTATAAACAGCGCACGACCCGGGATAACAAACAAACAATCGAATTTCATATTTGAGGGATGTGAAGAGAATTGAGTAGTCCTATGCGCAATAAAAAAGATAGCTCCCAAGGAAGAGTTATTAGTGGATTACCATTTGAATCGAATAGACACATTGACTAATAGTGTGCAGGTTCTTATGCAACACCTCTTTAAGAAACCTCTACTTATTGCATTATATTTTTTTATTATCTTTAACATTGTTGTAAATATTATTGTTAACATTGTTTTTTTGTTATCATTAACAATTTTTTAAATATTTGGGGGTTCTAATTATATTATAACGTGGAAGGATGATCGTGGAAAAGGGCCAGCCATAGAACATGTAAATGATTATCAATTTCCACTTTCATTTTATGTTGTTTTTATTATTTGCTTATATAATTTTATTGAAATAACATTGTTTTTGCTAAAATTATATGTAGTCAGCAGGCTATGTGGATCATGATTCTATCGATGAGGAGGGGTTTTATTCTTGTGCTGATATGATGCTCTCATTAAAAAAAAAGATCATTAAAGCTACCAAGGAACTATTTAGCTTGTTAGATCGTCCAGAACAAACTTCGAACGTCAAAGAAAGGATCAAGCTCCTTATGTCACAACTTAACACATATAAGGTAATAACCATAATTTTTTTGTTTGTTTTTGTTTAATGCACTCATATGTTCAATTATGATACTTTTTTCTTTAACTTTTACATTATCTCGCGATTTTTATTTTTATTTTTTATAAAAGAATATTTGGATCTTGTTCAGCCCGGGGTTGGTAGTAGTGGTGCTACAAATATGTTACAGAGTCCTGATGTGGGCGGTCATACAACTGCTAGAGCACTATTTACTTATCCATATTCCACACCTCATTTATATAGGAGCCATGACACACACCGACAAGCATCCACACCTCGATCAGAATCTAGAGAGGGTGGCGGAGATGAGGATCATAGTGATGTGGTTGAGTTTGATGCATTTCCTTGAGCTAGACGTGTGACAAGCACGGGGACCCTTTCATGCACATTTTTGGTCAACGATAATGGAACTCCATTAAAAAAATCAAGACTCCCAAGTAGTTTTAATTCATATTTTAATCGTTTAATGTTGTCCTCATACAAAAATCGTCTAGATTATTAATTTTAAATTAATGATCATATCTTTTTGGGTGTAGGAAACAACCTTTTTTATAGGCACGTAGAGAGCAAGGCCTTGTCTATTTTTGGGGAAACCTTACGCATGAGGTGGAATTCCCAGAATTCCAACCTCAAAAAGGAACTTATGGATTATCTTGAAGGCCTCTTTGGTGTAGACACGTTCAATACAAAAGCGGTCACATTTGCAGCGGGTGAATATTTAAAATATACCTGGGATGTTTATATATGAAGCTTGGCAAGAAATCCTAGGTATGATCATCCTCCCTCAATTCCAGAGAGAGACTGGAAGGTGATCATTTATGATGCAAAAGAGAAGATTTTGAGAAAATATGGAGAACAAATAACTGGTACACCAAGATAAATTATAATTTTTTGAATTCAATACTAGATTTATTTTTCTTTAGATCTAAATAAAAGTGTGGCTATATATAACATACTTGAAAATTTTGATGATAGGTTGCCTGACACTTCGAAGGAAACCAAAGAAAGGATTGCCAAACATGGCCAACACAAGCTAGGCCCAGGCGGCTACTTGAGGTTGCAGTCACGAATCATAAGTACCCAAACATATTAAGAACATTATTTGTATTACCTTACAACTTTAAGGTAATTGCAGCCAAAAACATTAAAAAACCACACTCTTATGCAATGCAGGGTGATGACTTCGGAACTGGAACCATGGAGGAAGACCTCCAACTTGGTTACAAGTATGGTTATAAAGCCATGGTTGATCGTAGGAAAAGCATGGGGCAGACCCCAAGATCCAATTTGTTGGATAAGGTAAATAAAAATCAGTCCACATTAACCTTTTGTTACTTATAAAATACGTAAATGTTTGATATCGTCCATAATGTAATGTCTTACTTTGTTTTAATCAAGGGGGAAACACTATCAACCCTACCATTAGTACTGAAAAACAGAGAATTGATAGTGAAACACAGCCAGAAGATCATGGTGCTCCCCAACAACCCCATCCCAGTGAGGTGCAGCCCCAAGATGTTCCTGTGAATGAGGCCCATGACGGTAAAATGTCTATATATTAGTCATATACTTAATAATTTTGTACTTATAAATTTTGACGTTTCAATGGCAGATAATGTCATAGATGATCACCATTGACCTGAAGATTAGGTGAACAGGCTGGAAACCATTCCAATGGTGCCAACTAGAGGACCAGGTAAATAATTACATTGCAGAGTTTTTTTTAATATTAATGAACTACTTCAATGATATTTAAAAATTGGCCATATAAATTCAATATTTTTTATTTTTTTAGGTGATGGCCCCTCACAACAGCATCCACACTGTGGGTATGAGACCATATGTACTTGATGTAAAATAACTAAAACAACATCATCTTCTGAAGAGCACCTAGTAAACGAAGACATGGACATTGATGATTTGCTTAAGCACTGGAAAGAAAAAAAGAAGACTAAAAGAAATTCATGATGTCATGTAATAATTTTATAAGACAATTAGATGTACATTATATAGATGATAATATACACTATTCTATTTCTATGGCTTGTATATATCTGTGAATGTAATTTTGTTATACACTTAATGATAATTTTATCTTCTTTTAATGATGTGTTGGAACATGGGCAGACCCAGGGTTCAGCTCCAAGAACACACCAACAAGCCCTAGCTACTAGCCCTTTCGATGGCACCTACGAAGTAGATGCAATATCACCCAAAGCAGCTATGAGGGGTTGCAGGACAGATATGTATACAACCAGGGGAATATCAAGTGGTTCTTATTCCAACAACAACATAACATGCATCTATCATTAAACTAGATAGATCTTTCCTTCACAACTATAGATATGATATAATGCAACAATGCAAACAATAATACAAAAACAAAAGAGATCAAAGCATCAATCACACATCCACAACACAAGGTATACATGGTTCACCCCCTCTCTAGGGCTACGTCCACAGAACTGTGCTTATGATTTATTAAGGAAAAGCATATAGTTCTTGTCTGCGCTCTCAACTAGCAGATCTTCTTTCTTCTCTCTCTTTATCTCCCCTTCCTACACACCCAGCTGCAAGACTTGATCTTTGCACACAGATGAAGATCTTACAATACCATAAGGCTCTCTCTCTCAACACTTCTCTCTCCCAATACGATAATCTCTCACACAATAATAGAGCTAGATCAACAACAATATCATACCAATACTCAATGATCAACCCGACCCAGGTCCTCTTGACCTTTATTTATACATTACAATACCTCACCGACAGCCTTAGGCCAAAACCTAGGTGCCAAAACCCTAAATACAAAAACCCTAGGTGTCTAAAACCCTAGGTCAACTTGACCCTCTTTTTCTGGGCTTCGCCAGCCTGTCTTTCCTTCCTTCTTGCGTGGTGTTCCAAAGCATCCAACAGTGGATTTTCCCACTTTCTAAGTCATCCTCGATCCCTCTCCCTTGTTGATATTTCATTCTCGATCTCCTCATCCAACAACTTGCTTTTCTTCACTTCGCTCCATCTTTTCTGTTCTTTTTCTCACTTTGACCCAGTGACAGTCACTATGTCTCCCGTGAAGCTCGATTTTTCCCTTTTCTTCCTTGTTCTTCACTTCCTTCCATAATCCAGGGCCAAAATTCCCCCAACACTCACCTATGACTCATCCCGAGGCACTTGAGATATGATCCTCTTGTTTTTCTTCGACTTTCGACTGCGCAGTTCAGCCCTTGCTTTTTTCTTTATGCCTCCTTTCCATCCTTGTGCAGACTGTCTTTTCTGTGTCTGGTACCCAGTTTCAACTACACCTGGTACCCGAACCCTTGTCTTCTTGATTCTACTGAGATCTACGAGGCAACTGGTTTTCATAGTACAACTTCAACCGACTCCCATTCACCAAGCCTTCCTTCGAATCTCCTTTCAATGTCTTGAGCTGTGCAGCTCCTCCTTCTGTAACATAGGCAATCTCACATGGTCTGAGCCAATGCATTCTAAAATTCCGAGGGTGTTTGATAAATTTATTTTCATATAGAAGGACTAAATCACCTTGCCTAAATATCTTTTTCTTGATGTGTCTGTCATGATAGGCCTTTTCTCATTCCTTTTGAATTTGTTGATGGAAGACTGTAGTGAATCTTTCTTCTTCTAGTTTGACCAAATGTGCTAGCCTCTCATGAATGGCACCAGTATCATCCATGTCTGTAAATGTATATGTCTTTTTATCTTGCACTACCATGGGGCTGATCCATTCTGACTCTTCGACAGGTTCAATAATCCCTGCTTCTAGCATTCTGTTGAGCTCAATCTTCACTTTTTCCTTATATTTCAGGTTCAATATGTAGGGTCTTTGCTTGACTGGCTTCGACTCTAGTTTCAAAGGGATTCTCATTTCTCCCATAGGTCCTTTGATTCCCTTCATATCAGTGAAATTGGTCGGGAACAAGTCCTGATACTCATGCAATAATTCTGTGATTTTGTCAATGGTAGTAGCGTCCCAGTAATCTCTGACATTGGCAAGATTCAGTGTCTCCTTTGTCTTGATATTGACTTTCTTTATCTTTATCATCTATCCAATGAATGGTAGTTCCACTCTTGGAACTTCCCCATATCTCTGACCTTTTTTTTTCTGCGATATTCACCTTCCTTGGATCATCCTCTTCGTCGGAATTGATGTTGTAGTACATTTGTAGTTTCTGGAGGGGCATAGTCCATTCATCCACTTCTTGCTCCAAGGGGAGGCTATATGCCTCCTCAAATAATTTTTGTCTCACCATTTGTAGTGCTTGATCTACAGAAGGAAATTCACTGTCAAACAAAAAGGTGGTTATAAAATTTTGGATCATACCTTCCCATTCTGAAGTGACAAGGTGCAAATTTGTTTGAAGGTACCAATTAATAGGGGTGATATCCAGTGTATTGATGAAGATGTGTACCCATTTTTCTCGAGGAATGTCGCTCCAGGCCTCTTCACAACTTTGTACATGGTCCTTTGGGCAGCTTCGACCTGTGTACTGTGCTTCACAACTTCCTTCTTGTGCTGAGAACCACACTGTCATCAGAGTTTGGTATTGTGTCCAGTATGTAATATTGCTTTTATGTGTCCCCCACCATCTTGTTGGTGTGTCTTTCATGGCCTCATCCATTGCCAACAACCTCTGTTGTGTTGGTACACTTGTCTCAAATTCTGACAATAAGTTTTCTAAGGGGTCCAATCCATCAAATGTGGGTATATTACTCACTATTGTGCCAATCTAGCGAACTTCTGTGGTTATCCTAGCACATATTCTTGTAGATACTTCATACATCTAGTTCTCCCATCTTTCCAGCACTTCTTCTGAATCAGATGAACATGCGTTGTCACTTCACTAGCTCATATTTCCATCAGCTATAGGGTTGATATAATCCTGTTGTCTGGTTGTTAATTTGTACATGTTTTCCAATTCAAATGCGTGGTCTTCTTCTCTGATAGGTTTTGTGTATCATGGACCTTCATTTGGATCTAAAGGTGCAATGACCCTAAGGCCAACTTTCTCAAATTTCATGCGTATTTTCTTTAAATCAACAACAGTGGAATTGTCGAAGGACCAATCAATTCCTAACAACACAGGGTAAGGGAAGCTATCATCAACAATTTCAATTACCTCAAAATATGTAAATGTTCTTACCCTATCGATTTCCATTGGGACATGCTCTAATCATCCAAATAGGCCGACAACTTGCTGATTAGCCATGTGAAGCCTGATAGGGGAATATATCAGCTTGGGTTTTCCCATCAATGCCCAAGTCTGCTTCATCATGACATTGACTTCTGACCCTAAGTCAAGGACCACATAGTCTATCTCATACTCTCATATCTGAGAATTCAAGTGTAATTGTTTATTTGTCCTTCTCCTTTTTCCAATTTGGTGCACTTCTCTATTCAACAAGGGGTCTATTTTCCTAGTTCATACTACTTGATTAAATCTTGTAATTCTTGTACAATGCCTTTATCTTGAATCAACTTAACACAATGTACAAGAATTCCATGAGTTTTCTTACCTCTTTCCCTTCTATTTCTGATGCAAATGGATCGAACGCCTGAAGCATACTGTATTCTTTAATTTCTGGTTGTCTCTTTGATGAATATCCTTGATCTCCTTTGAACTCCTTCCTTTCCTCCTTGAATATCTGCCTTTCTTTCTTAGCATCGAACATTGGGGTCTTTTCTATAGCTTTCCTGACTCTGTGGTCATTTTCAGTCCTTTCTTGGGTTTCTCTATCTTCTCCTATAACAGTGCCTACTCGAGTAATAACATCGACTCTAGGATCTTCTTCACGAGGTTCAGCATATATCAGTTGTATTTGTGGGTTTTGCTGGGGTCCTCATTTTCCCTGAAGTTTAGCCAGCAACACATGGCATTCTTCTATGACATGCTCGAAGGAGTTACATTAACTACAGGTTGTGCAGGGATTCTGACAATCCCTTGATAAATGACCTAGATGAACACAGTTGTAACAGATTATTTGTCCTTAGCCTCGGCCCATACTTCCTCCTCATCCTCGCCCTCTATAGCCACTGTGAGGAGTGAAATTTCCTCTCCCCAGAGAGTTGTACTGTGGAGTGTTTCCCTCTTGTTGTACTTTGCCTTGAATTTTGTATATGTCTCTTGACCTTTCATGCATGATATCATAATCTCTGCAATCCCAATCATCATGCCCCACTGATTTGAAAAATGTACAATACAAGTTTGTGGGTGTCCAGACATACTTTTGCATGTAGTAGCACTCACTCGGGCGATGCCTAATTCTGCATACCTCGCACCAAGGTAGGTTAACTTGATTTAAGGGGCTTGGTTCTCTTGATGCCAAGTACTTATGAAATAAAGGGCAGTGTTCCTTATGATGTCCTTCAGATATGCATCTTACACACCAAATATCTTCCCTTTTTTCTTTTCCCTTATCTTTCTTCATGTCCTCGACCTGTAATGACAAACTAGTTAGTTGGCTCATGATCTGGCTAATGCCTGAGCTATATTCTCCCATCGGTGTTGATTCAAGCTTCATGGTGATCTCCAAAGATTCTGCTTGAGATGCAATCTTATACTGCAACAAAGGGATTCTTATGTGTGGTAATAATGCATCGATGAACCACTCTTTGTTCTGTTCGTCGGGGATCTAGAAAGTTAATCGGCATGTCAGGGTCTTGAATCTCTGGTCAAACTCCCAAACAGGTTCTAGTACCTTTTGTTTAATCTCTTTTAGTTCTGTAATACATTGTGATTCTGACTTAGGTTTCTTAAACTCTAAAATCAACACATTCTTGATCTCATTCAGGGGCTTAGGCTGTGCCAGTACTTGGACCAATTTCATGTACCATCTCAGTGCGCGGTCCCTTGGCGTAGTGCTGAAATAGGTTTTCTTGATGGCTTCATCGGTGATACTTTTAATATTCCATATGACCTCACACAAAAACCAATGCTGATCTAGATTTTTAGATCCATCTCCTCTAAAGATAGGGAGTCTCATTTCATTTGCCATAAAGTTGACTAGGGTTCTTATCTGAGTAGATGTTGGGATACTGCTAACAGTACTCTGAAGACTCTAGTGGTTCTGACTATTCTAACTACTAAGTGTTTTTGGGACAACATGAGGATTAATGTTACTTACCTCAGTAGTTCGCATAGTTCCTGAGGTTTCTAGCTCGTGTTGGCGTAGTTCTTCAGCTTCCCCTTCTTTTGTTCTGGTGGGCTCTGGATGCTATTCGTCGGTTAGATCTACCTCTTCTCCACTATAGAAACCTTATTTGTCGTAGTTTTTCTTAAACAAATTCTCAAGGTGAACTCCACGAAATACTTTCCCACTACGCATATGTCCTGCTTTTGTGTCGTTGTCGCTGTCCGAGATCTTGAAAATTAGCCTTTTAAGGTCCGATCAATCTACTGTATCTTCAAGATGTGGTTTTCATGCAATAGAATATTGATTCTTAGCTTCAGGAGGTGAAAAACTTTCCTCCGGGTCCCTTGAAAAAATATCTCTTAGATTGACTATACGATTATGTTCTATCAACATAAAACTCAGTGATATACCCTCCAATGGTACTATCAAACCAATGATCTACTACTCTAGATACAGCGTTGTCGACTCTCTTAACCTTCTGGATCAATGTCGGTGTCCAAACCACAGGGGGTCTAGATCTGATTTCAAACTGTGTGTTAGCTAACCTAGCCAACTACTCATGTAACTCCTGATGGATTCCTCCAAAGAAGATCTCGTGAATGTCAGTGAAGATGTATCTCTGTAGCCAATCTTCAGTGCTTATTTTAGGGTTCTTGTTCTGGGCTTCAACGAAGTCCTTCTCTTGATCTTCTACCCACTTCTGAATCTCCGTCTTTGATGGGAACCACCTTGACATTCCCTTAAAAATATCCTAGTCCCAACAATGGAACCATTTGTTGGCACAGGGGAAGACCTAGGGTTCAGCTCCAAGAGCGCACCAAAAAGCCCTAGCTACTGGCCTTTTTGGCAACACCTGCAAAGCAGTTGCCGTCTCACCTGAAGAAATTATGAGGGGCTTGCAGGACAGAGATTTCTACAACTAGGGGAATATCAAGTGGTTCTTATTGCAACAACAACATAACATGCATCTATCATTAAACTAGCTAGATCTTTCCTTCAAAGCTATAGATCTGATCTAACACAACAATGTAAACAATAATACAAAAACAACAGAGATCAAAGAATCAATCACACATCCACAACACAAGGTATACGTGGTTCACCCCCTCTCTAGGGCTATGTCCACAGAACTGTGCTTATGACTTATTAAGGAAAATCATATAGTTCTTGTCTATGCTCTCAACTAGCATATATTATTTCTTCTCTCTCTTTCTCTCCCCTTCCTACACACCTAGCTGGAGGACTTGATCTTCACACATAACTAAAGATCTTACAATACCAGAAGACTCTCTCTCTCAGCACTTCTCTCCCCCAATACGATAATCTCTCACACAATAATAGAGCTAGATCAACAAAAATATCATACCAATACTCAATGACCAACCCGACCCAGGTCCTCTTGACCTTTATTTATACATTAAAATACCTCACTAAAAACCTTAGGCTGAAACCTAGGTGCCAAAACCCTAAATACAAAAACCCTAGGTGTCTAAAACCCTAGGTCAACTTGACCCTCTTTTTCCGGGCTTCGCCAACCTGTCTTTCCTTCCTTATCACGCGGTGTTCCAAAGAATCCAACGGTGGATTTTCCCACTTTCTGAGTCGTCCTCGATCCCTCTCCCTTGCTAATCTATCATCCTCGATCTCCTCATCCAACGGCTTGCTTTTCCGTACTTTGCTCCTTCTTTTCTGTTCTTTTTCGCTTCGACCCAATGATAGTCACAGTGTCTCCTGCAAAGCTCGCTTTTTCCCTTTTCGTCCTCGTTCTTTGCTTCCTTCCATAACCCAGGGTCAACATGATGCAACTTCCAAAATCTTGTGACATGATATATGCAACTTTGAAAGTCTTGTGACATGTTTCATTGTGTCTCACATGACAAAGAGCATTACCATTATTTTCATTGTGTCATGGACATGGTTTTTTTATGTTTAAGAAGAGATCTTAGTGACTGCCAATCCACTTTAGAGTCCCAAAATAAATTTTAGAACCTATCTCTGATCTAGAGGTGAATATGGAAGTAACATACAAGACATTTTCATTTTATGCATCCAGTTAGTATAGTTTGTGGATATGTCAACCTTTGATAACAAAGTTCTTAAACTTTATGTAATGAAGTAGGCATCTATTTTTTACAATGTGAAATCCGGAACAAAGAGGTATATGAAGGCATTTATGCATAGGAGGGTAATAACCTTATTGGATTTGTGTAGGAAGAAAAATTTCCCACTGTATGTTCCATGGAAAATATTGCACTGACATATTAAGATGGTAGTAAGGAAGAATTTGGAGGGGGAGTGGTCCATGGAAATTCCAGTTTTCCGTATTCCTATTTATAGGTGGGAAGGGGGAAACATGATCATTGGGAATTGAAATTGTATTTATCAAAGAACTAGTATTCGAGTAATAATCAGGGTTGCATTTTGGGAAAGCTTAATTACATGTGACCAAATCGATGAAAAGCACGAAACTATAAGTTGTAGTTCTTACTTAATTTTGTGTAGATTTTCTTGGTGTTGTTGGTATATTGTGGAAATTAATATAATTTCTTTATTTCTTAGTCTCAAGCATTAGGGACATTATTGTTCAGTGATTTGGTGTATTAGGAGTACTAGTTCACCCATACCTAAAGAAGAGCATCGATGCACCTACACCGTATAGGAGCATTGGTTCACCCATACAAAATAGGAGAGACAATATACCAATATAGAAGTGAAGCATTGATGTATTTTTGGGCTATTAGAACTCTAGTGCACATGGGTCATGGAGCACCAAGTTTTTGGAACCAAAGTGGAGCACTGATGTATTTTTGGTTTTTTTACACTTGGGTGCACATTGGTATAGAAGCACTGGTGCACCTAGACCAATGTGGATCATCAATGTGTCTTGACCAATGTTTAGAACTGATGCATTTTTAACATGTTGTTGCTCCAATGAACTTGTAGCCATGGATCACCATTGCTTTAGATATTAAAGGGAACTGGTAAAACATAATAATTTAGGTGCATCAATAAAAAAAACTTCTACCAAAACATCTGGTTGTGCAAGATACCAGATATAATAAATATGTAGAATAGAAATAAAATGCTAGAAATGGCAGAATAACAATAATATAACCAACATAATCTCCACAATAACATAGTGATGATATAAGAACAACAATAGAAATAACACTCTGATTCAGAAAGAAATGTTCATGGGCCTCTTCGAGGGGGAAACCTCCAGTCGAGCAACACTCTGTTACAATAATATCCAAGCTAAGGTTTTCATACCCTTGACCCTTATTTATACTAAATATGTCTATCAAGAGAAGCATCTAGAGGAAGATTTTTCTAGAAGAGGAAGATTCTATTAGGTCTTCTTACATATGCCTTATTCTATTTTATTGAAAGGCCTTATTAATATTGACCTTTATTACATTCGAATATATTGATCTACCTATGTTCAGGTTAGGACCATAACATGTCCGCCCCCTTAAAAAAATCCTTGTCCTCAAGGCTTGAGATGTGAAAACTGCAGCAGAATGGTAGCCGGTTCCCAAGTGGCATATGCTGGAGTCATATCTTTCCACTGGACTAGCACTTCCTTGATTGTTCTTTGATGCAGGCGACGCTCACTCTAGTCCAAAATTGCTTCTAGCTGTAGTGTAATGATCCCAAGACAAATTCTTTCTTGGAATCACTAACTACTACTAATTTATTGAGTTATTAAGTGCATACAAGATTCATCAACACATGGAGATCACAATATATTCAAGATGTAGAAGCACAAGCAAAGATCTGACCTTTTTATTATGAGCAATGTAAGATCAATACAATAGATGGACGATATGGCATAAACCTCAGATGGTCGTACAAGCAATAGATATGAGTTGCTACAAAATGCTCCCGACAATACAAAATAAGCCTCCAAAGGCTGGATATACAATGAAGACTGAATCAAGCAGATCTGAGCCATACTAATGCTCAACCTCCAAGCTGGAAAGTGCCACGTCCTGCTAGAATGATGAAGCCCTCAATAATTCTACCCTACTACCAAAAGTGTCCAATCATCCCGAGAAATATTCCAAATGATAGATCGGGCAACTGTAAGGACAACCCAGATGTCCAAATTCCCAAATCCACTCTCAAACCTCGTAGATCTGAATTCTCCACTGAATGGTGCACCCCACTGGATGACTGAAATCCTAGCTGGTTCGGCCCTGATGAAGGAGGAATCCAAATTCTCTGAAACTCTCCAAGAATATAGATCGGGCTATGAGAATCCCGTGGGAGAAGTTTCGGACTCAGATCTCAAGCAGATCTCCCTAGATCTGAGTTTTACTGAATCACAGGATTTCCCCTATGGCTCCAAGATGTCCCAATCTACAGACAAATGTAGAATGATGATAACCCTCCATAAAAACCCTCAAACTGATGGTCCTGTACCTGCAAACAAAGACCAACTGTCAGAATGGCCCCATGCCCTCAGGATAAGCTAGATCGAACCTCCCTCTAGATGATGGTGCACCCTTGCTGGAAACACAAGAACAGTATGACCTGCTACCTTTTGAAGCACTAGATGAAGATGGGTTGAGACTAGAATGGTGTGGAGGAGTCTTTCATCCCTGAGACCAAGCTGCAGAACAAGGTGAGTGGATATTTCACCACTGAGTTGCTCACAAGGGTTTGTACAACAAAACCCCCAAATTGAATGCTCAAGAGCAATAGAAAATGCTAATCCAAAACCAGAATGAGTAATAGGTGCACCCCAACCTCTTACTTATACTTTTCCTTCTAATTCTATGTTGAGTTAGGTTAACTCCCAGGGTTAATATTCTATTCTTCTGTTGAGTTATCTTTTACTCTTTTATCCTTTTCCTTTCTTAAGTCAACCTAAAAATATAACTTTTAACTTCTTGACTTCCCCCCCCTCAGTGTGAGACTATGACCTAGTGGGGGTGCCCAGGCCACTGAGTCTCCTCATCACCTCTCTAAGAGGCGGGGGACATTACAATCTCCCCTGCTTGAAATTTCTTGTCCTCAAGAAATTCCAAACCTGCTTCTCTAACCATGTGCTCCTGCTCCCAAGTGGCATCCTCAATGGGTAAATCCTTCCACCTGATCAGATACTCCTTGATGCTTCGGTTTCAGAGTCTCTTCTCTCTGACTTCTAACACCTCCTCTAGAATCAAAACAAGCTGTCCCTCCTCATCCCTGGGAGGCAATGCCTCAATAGGCCTGACGTGTTGACCGAGGTCTTTCTTAAGGCATGAGACATGGAATACGTTGTGAATTTTGCTACCCTGTCGAAGATCCATCTCATAAGCTACTGCTGCTATCCTCTTGCTAACTCTGTAAGGTCCAAAGAAACGTGGTTGTAGTTTCTCCACTTCACTTCCTTTAATGGAGGCCTACCTGTATGGTTGCAACCTCAAATAGACTAAATCGCCAACCTCAAAGGTATGATCAACTTTGTGCTTGTCTGCTTGGACCTTTTGCTGGTTTTGTTCCCTCTGTAAATGATCCTTCAATTCCATGAGAATGTCTTGGCTCTGCTATATCCAATCCTGTACCATCAGAGCCCTGTTGTCACCAAATGCAATCTCCACAAATGATAAAGGATCATAGCTATATAAAGCTCTGAAGGATGACATTCCAATGGACATATGTTGGGTGGTGTTGTAGAAATATTCTCCCAAATGTAACCATCTGACCCATGCTTTTTGTTGTCCTACTACGTAGTTTTTGAGGTGACCTTCCACCCATTTGTTGACTATCTCAGTCTGACCATCCGTCTGAGGGTGATATCTAGTACTAGGAGTCAATGTCGTACCCACTAATCTGAGCAACTTCTGCCAAAATGTACTCATGAATATACTGTCCCTATCACTGATGATGGTTTTGGGTAGGCCGTGTAGTCTGAACACCTCTTTGAAAAATAATTTGGCCACCTGTGTTGCACTAAAGTCTATGGCTATGGGAAAAAAGTGTGCAAACTTCGTCACCCTGTCTACCACCATGAAAATGCAATCTTTCCCCTGTGCTCTGGGCAACTCGATGATGAAATCCATGGATATACTTTCCCACTTGTGCTCTGGAATAGGTAGGGGTTGCAACAGTCCTGCAGGGTGCGTGTGCTCATCCTTGTTTTCTTGGCATGTAGTGCATTCTTTGACATGCTTCATCACATCTTCCTTAAGGCCTTTCCATGCAAACCTCTCTCTCACCTACCTGTACGTCTTACTGATGCCCTGATGCCCTACTACTGGTGAGTTATGACATGCAAGTAGGATCTTAGCTTTGAGAGATGATCCAGGAACTAAAAAGATCCGGTCTTTGTAATAGATGAGGTCATTTATGAACCTGAAGTTGTCATCCTGTATTTTCTCATCCAATAGTTGACAAGCGAACTGATCCTTTGCATATTCCACTATCAAGTGTTCCTTCTAGTCGGCTGACATACCGGACATGGAAAAAATGGATGGCCTTTTGGATAATTCATTGACCACTGCGTTGTTCTTCCCTTTGACGAATTCAATGTCAAAGTCGTAGGCTTATATTTTTCTTACCCATTTTTGCTGTCTTTCATTCAAATCCTTCTGCTCCAATAGATATTTAAGACTGTTATGTTCTGATTTGACCACAAACCTTGCACCTACCAAATATTTCCTGAATTTGGTTAGTGCATGCATGATAGCCAGCATTTCTTTGTCGTAAACACTGTAAAGTAGTTTAGGACCCCTGAGTTTCCGGATTTCATAGGCAAGGGGGTGCCTGTTCTACATCAACACGACCCCTATACCTTCCCCTGAGGCATCACACTCCAAAGTGAAGGGTATGCCGAAATCAAGAAGAGCTAGAACTGGGCAGGTGCTCACGACCTCTTTCATTTTCTCCATTATGACTTGGGCCTCATCATTCCATTTGAGGGACCCCTTTTTGGTTAGGTCAGTCAAGGGTGCGCATAGTTGAGAAAACCCTTTGAAAAATTTCCTATAGTATGTGCATAGGCCCAGGAATCCCTTCAATTCTGTGAGTGTTTTCGGAGTAGGCCATTCCCTAATGGCTGTTATTTTCTCCTAGTGTACTTGTACCCCTTTTTCCCCTATGATGTGTCCCAAGTAAAGAACTTTTGTCATTCCAAACTCACACTTGGATTCCTTGGCGTATAGTGATTGTTCTTCCATGATTGACAGGATTTGGTCCACATGTCGAAGGTGTTCCTCCCAGGTCTTGCTATAAATGAGCAAGTCATCAAAGAATACCAAAAAGTGTTTCATCAGTTGTTTGTTGAACACATGGTTCATGCAATACTGAAATGTGGATGGGGCATTGGTTAACCCAAAGGGCATCACCAAAAACTCGTAATGGCCATAGTGACAGCTAAAGGCTGTTTTTGAGATGTCCTCATCCCTCATCTTGATTTGATGGTAGCTTGAGCGAACATCATATTTTGTGAAATATATAGCTCCATGCAACTCATCCATCAACTCATCCATCCTGGGTATGGGGTACCTGTTTTTGATCATCTTTTTATTCAAATCTTGGAAGTCAATGCACATTCTCATCATTCCATCCTTCTTCTTCACCAAGACTACTGACGAAGAAAATGGGCTTGAACTTGGTCTGATGTGTCCCATGTCTAGAAGCTCCTTGATGCCATTCTCTATCTCGTCATTATACTTCTTGGGATGCCTATAGGGTGTGATGATAACAAGCTTAGACCCTGGTTCTAGCTCAATGATGTGCTCAAACCCCCTGTCTACTAGCACACCTGGAGGAATCGGCCCAAACACTTTCTGGTGCTTGTCAAGGATTCTTTTGATCTCTAGTGTGTAATGCACCTTTCCCTTCTCATCCACCCGTGTTGAGACCTTACATTCCACTGCGTATACAATTTCTTCCCTTCTGAAGATGGCTTCCATCCTCTTTGCTGTGAACACTCTGGCAGAGTTACCTGTCATGCCTCTGAGCATAACCTTTCATCCTCCTTCCTCCATAAAGGACATTTCCATGGTATTGTAATTTGTGGTGATGGGTCCTAAAGTGATGAGCCACTGCACCCCTAGGATGATGTTGGTATTGGGAAGATCCATCACATACACATCCTGAAATAACTCATGCCTTCCCAAGGTGAGTTTCATACCTGGTATGTATCTGTTACAGGGCATAGTACTACCACCTGCTACCTCCACTTTGAATCCTTCAAACTCTACTATAGGTATGTGCCTCCTCTTCAGTAATGCTGCATCAATGAAATTGTGGGAAGCTCCTCCATCAATCAGAACCAACACTCTCTGTCCTTGTAAGAGCCATCTCATCCTAAAGGTGTTGAACTTGGGTACCCCACTGATAGATGACAACGTAGCCTTCTCTCCAGCTGCACAATCTAGTTCTGGAACCTCCTCTTCTGCTGCCTCTAACGTTTCAGCCTCCATGTTTTGTATCTAACCATACTCATCCTCTTCTTCATCATCTAAAGTGACCTTGATGTAATGTACATGTCCTCATCCCATGCACTTGTGTGAGGGATTCCATGGGTCCTTGCATGTGAAGCAAAGTTGCTTCCTTCTCAGTTCCCTCCTGGTGTTGTCATCTATTCTTCCACGACCCTTGTCATAACCCTTAGGGTCATGTCCTCCCTGGTTTATTGGAGGCATTTGATCTCTTCCACCATTGTTAAGAGGTAGTCTAGGTATGAATATTGGTTTAGCAGCTGGACCCAGATCCCTCGTCTTCCAAATGGCTTCCTCTAGGCTGGTAGGCTTGAAGGCCTTAACCCAACCCTTCAAGGGTTCCATCAATCCTTCTGTAAAGAGCATCATGAGCCTGGTTGGGGACATATCTTGCACCATCACTACCAACCTCTGGAACTCATCAATGTATGCCTCAACTATACCTATTTTCTTGAGTTGGGTGAGCTCCCGAAAATGTAACTCAGGATCTCCTAGATCAAATCTATCAATGAGCCTTTGAGTGAATTCTGTATAGGATACAATCTGGTTGTGGCTGAGTGTGGTGATCCCATGGTACCACCAGTCGTGGGCCTTTCCATCCAAGTACATAGTGGCAAACTTGATGGCCTCCATCTCTCTCATGGGGTTAAGCTGTAGGTAAGTATCCAGCTTATGCACCCATGCTTGTGTTATCATCTTAGCCGTACCATCAAAGTATGGAATCTCTATCTTCCCTGCCCTTCACTCAAACTCAAAGCTAACCCTGTGGTTCGTCCTAGGTTGGTTTCTAAACCTGAGTTGACAATACTCGTCCAGGGACATCTGTCTTTGAACTTTCATATCCAAGCTATAGTATTCCCTGGTACTCCTGGCTAATTGTTCCACAAAATCTTCAACCTGTTCATGTTCCCCTTTTCATCTGTGAATGTGGGCATGTATGGTTTGGGGTTAGCTTTGCTACCTGAGTGTTGGCCTAGAATTTTATCCGTGAACATTGGCATGTATGGCCTATGATTTGTCTTGCTACCCATCTACCCATGGAACGTGCCACCTCCAAGACTTCCTTCGGATCCCAGTGCTTTCTCTGGGTTATATCTGACTTCCTCATGGGTTCCACCGGACCCTCCAGCCTCCTTATTCCCATACGTATCAGAATCTTTGCCTCGATGGGTTACTTGCATCAGAAGGTCAGTTATCCTAGTTTGGTTCTCATTCATTTTTTGTAGATTCTCATCAACTTTCTTCAAGGTTTCAGAGATTTCGGCTTGTCCCCTTCTGTTGGTTTCCTGATACTCATCCAACTGCCAGACCAATGTGATTTTTGTGTGGTTCATGTTTTGCTGGAACTTACCAAATTCAGCTACTAAGAGATCCAAGCCCTGAGGCTCATGGTCATCTCCTAACCCTTCCATTTCTGCCTCTGTTTCACTATTGTTTTTCTTCCTTCGACCCATAACAATTCCCCTGTACTTATGCATGCACTGATCTCTCCACAGGTTTGGAGGATCGAGGCTCTGATACCACTGTAATGATCCCAAGCCAAATTCTTTCTTGGAATCACTAACTACTACTAATTTATTGAGTTATTAAGTGCATACAAGATTCATCAACACATGGAGATCACAATATATTCAAGATGTAGAAGCACAAGCAAAGATCTGACTTTTTTATTATGAGCAATGTAAGATCAATACAATAGATGGCCGATATGGCATAAACCTCAGATGGTCGTACAAGCAATAGATATGAGTTGCTAAAAAATGCTCCCGACAATACAAAATAAGCCTCCAAAGGCTGGATATACAATGAAGACTGAATCAAGCAGACCTGAGCCATACTAATGCTCAACCTCCAAGATGGAAAGTGCCACATCCTGCTAGAATGATGAAGCCCTCAATAATTCTACCCTACTACCAAAAGTGTCCAATCATCCCGAGAAATATTCCAAATGATAGATCGGGCAACTGTAAGGACAACCCAGATGTCCAAATTCCCAAATCCACTCTCAAACCCCGTAGATATGAATTCTCCACTGAATGGTGCACCCCACTGGATGACTGAAACCCTAGTTGGTTTGGCGTTGATGAAGGAGGACTCCAAATGCTCTGAAACTCTCCAAGAATATAGATCGGGCTATGAGAATCCCGTGGGAGAAGTTTTGGACTCAGATCTCAAGCAGATCTCCCTAGATTTGAGTTTTACTGAATCACAGGACATCCCCTATGGCTCCAAGATGTCCCAATCTACAGAAAAATGTAGAATGATGATAACCCTCCAGAAAAACTCTCAAAATGATGGTCCTGTCCCTGCAAATAAATCCCAACTGTCAGAATGGCCCCAGGCCCTCAGGATAAGCTGGATCGAACCTCCCTCTAGGTGATGGTGCGCCCTTGCTGGAAACACAAGAACAGTACGCCCTACTACCTTTTGAAGCACTAGATGGAGATGGGCTGAGACTAGAATGGTGTGGAGGAGTCTTTCATCCCTGAGACCAAGCTGGGGAACAAGGTGAGTGGATATTTCACCACTGAGTTGCTCATAAGGGTTTGTATAGAAAAACCCCCAAATTGAATGCTCAAGAGCAATAACAAATGCTAATCCAAAACTAGAATGAGTAATAGGTGAGCCCCAACCTCTTACTTATAATTTTCCTTCTAATTCTCTGTTGAGTTAGGTTAACTCCCAGGGTTAATCTTCTATTCTTCTGTTGAGTTATATTTTACTCCTTTATCCTTTTCCTTTCTTAAGTCAACCTAAAAATATAACTTTTAACTTCTTGACTTTCCCCTGCTCAGTGTGAGACTATGATCTAGTGGGGGTGCCCAGGTCACTGAGTTTCCTCATCACCTCTCTAAGAGGTGGGGGCCATTACATGTAGCCAAATGGATCCTTCTTCAACTAACTCTAGAAGGTTGGTTTGAATTTGGCACCTAGTTCCAATCACCTTCTTTAAGCATGAAACATGAAAAATAGGATGTAGCTTCGTCTGACTAGGCAAAGCTAACTGATATGCGACTTGTCCCACACACTTGAGAACTATATAAGGGCCATAAAATTTGGGCGCTAGCTTCTGACAATGCTCGACCTTGAGGGAAGTTTTCTTGTATGGTTGCAGTCGCAGAAACACCTGATCCCCTTCTGCAAATTGATGTTCAGAGAAACCTTGATCTACTTGTTGCTTCATGTGATTCTATGCCATGACCAAGTTCTCTTTAAGGGTACGAAGAATATCCTCTCGAACTGTAAGTGTTTGGTTAACCGCCTGGACCTTCGAGGTACCTGGTAAGTATGAGAGAACTGAAGGTGGATTCTATCCATATACCGCTTCAAAAGGAGTCATGCAAGTAGCTGTATGGTAGGAAGTGTTGTACCACCATTTGGCTAGGGGTAACCATTGAGCCCACTGATGTTTTTTTTTCAGAGGAAAAACACCTCAGATATGTTTCCAAACACTTGTTGACAACTTCCGTTTGACCATCAGTCTGGGGATGATAAGCTTTACTGAGATGTAATTGGGTGCCCTGTAGCTTAAACAGTTCTTGCCAAAAATTTCTTTTGAAAGTTGGGTCACGATCAGAAACAATAGAGTGTGGCATGCCATGAAGCTTGAAGACCTGGTCCATGAAAATTTGAGCCACCGTGGATGCAGTAAATGGGTGTTGAGGAGTGCATAAATGAGAATACTTGGAAAGGCGATCCACAACCATCATTATGACTGATTTATTCCCCGATTTGGGTAAGCCGTTAATAAAGTCCATAGAGATATCCTTCCAAATAGTAGGTGGAATCGGAAGCAGTTGTAGTGTGCCAAGAGATTTGACTGTTTCTCCCTTGTTGCATTGACACACGTCACATTTAGTGACAAAATTACGGATGTTATGTTTCATACCATCCCATAAAATAACATTTGGCCCTGTCATAGGTTTTGGTGAACCTTAAGTGCCCCACTGTGGGTGTAGCATGAAGCTCAGAAAGTACCGTGGATTTAAGCTTTGATTGTTTACTTAAATACAAACGACCTTTGTATTGAAGCTCATATTGGAGCCAAGAGTACCTTGGGGGAGCCGGAGCCTTGGTCTGCAATTGTTGGATCAGATGTGAACTTTTGGGATCTTGAAGCCATTCTTGGCGCACAACTTGGAGCCAATCGGGTACAATGAAGGAAAGAGAAAAAAGGGATCCTTCTTCTTCATATTTTCGGGGTAGTGCATCTGCCACTACATTGTCTTTTCCCTTCTTGTAAATGATCTCATAATCATATCCAAAGAGCTTAGTCACCCATTTTTGTTGCTTCGAAGAGTAAATGCGTTGTTCTAGAAAGTACATGAGGCTTTGATGGTTGGTCTTAATTTGGAAGCGTTGACCCAAGAGATAAGGGTGCCACAGATCAATGACATGTAGAATAACCAACATTTCCTTTTCATAAATGGGTTTGCCCAGATTTCTTTTAGACAGTTTCTTTCTGGTGAAGGCCAAAGGTTGAACCTCTTGCATAAGGACAATGTCGATTCCTTTAACTGAGGCATCACATTCCAACACAAAGGTCTTTGTGAAATCAGGAAGGGCCATAACCAGAGTGGTGCACATGGTTGTCTTCAAGGTTTGAAAAGCTTGAGCAGTGGCTGGGGTCCAAGTGAAAGAGTTATTTTTTAGGAGAGCAGTGAGAGGTGCTGCAATCTTTTTGTAGTTCTTAACAAACTTGTGATAATACCCTGTTAAGCCCATAAATCCACACAATCTTTTCAGAGTCTTTGGGTGCATCCAGTATTACATAGCTTCAATCTTTTTCGGATCCACCTTGACACCATCCTTTCCAACCAGATGACCCAAGTATTCTACTTTTGAGGCACCAAAAGCACATTTAGAATGTTTAAGGAAAAGTTGGTGCTGAGAGAGTAGATGGAGAACTTGATCCATATGAGTAAGATGGTTTGTCCAGGTTTTTCTATAGATGAGGATATCATCAAAGAAAA
>ML799814.1:99770-113676 GCA_009831015.1 Picea engelmannii | reverse complement strand
ATGGAATATTCATCTTGACGATAAAGTACATCATCAAAAATAGGAGCATTCTCTTCACTATCCCCAAGATCTGAAATTCTAGGCTTCTTCGTTACAACACTATCGTTGGAAGAGTATGAAAACAAGTTACAAAATGCATTCCCAGATCTGGAAAGTAATTTATGAGTGCATGTAATGGCTTGCTAGTACATATGTGATGGCTGAAAATTTCTTTAAGATATGTCTACATGTGTATCTTGTTGTCCCATATGATTTCCAGCATGAAAAACATTATTTCCAGCTTGTATTTTACATTAAACTTCATCATTTTCAAGAGATGAAAGTGGCTAGAAATTTTATGTGCTAAATAGTTCATTAAAATTGAAATTTTATGAATTATGTGCATGTGAACATTACTAGAAATATGTTATAGAAATTTCTAAATTTTCATGAAGATTATTTGAACTTGATTCTCTTATACTACGCTGCCCAATAAACTCAAAATCTACACTCCCTTTTCTAGATGCATCATAAATTGGAAATCCTAAGAATTCCCAATAGCATCTATCCAAATCATAATACAAATTTTAAAAATGTATATCATGTTCTTGGTTGCCCATGTCTTCATTAGATGTAGAAGAAAATAAATTCAAATATAATTTTTTTTCAAAACCCTCAATAGATGTGTCATTAATTTTAGAATTTTGAATAAAATCATAGCTTACCCAAACTTCTTTTTCATGAATTCATGAAGTGGATGAAAGAGATTCCTTCTCATGCTCTTAATCTTCATGGTTGGACTCGTGACAATGCTTTTCAATGACCTATTTATCTTCAATGGAGATTTATGCTTCTTCATCTTCACTTTCATCTTCATGTCTTTGGCCTTCAATAGGACTTTGAGCTCGATCTTCAATATCTTCATTGAAATATTCATCTATGGGATTAAGAGGTGGCTCTTGATCTTCTTCATCATAATTCTCTTTAAGCTCTTGGTCTTCATGCTTGGAGGCTTGGGATGCTTCTTCATTTTCTTGTAGAGTTGCAATAACATCTTCAAACTTTTGAAAGTGAGGACCCCAACATTTGAAGAAGATTTTGAAAAAATATGCAAAAGATGAAATCTTCGTAGGACCACTACAATATTTTACTCAAGACTTTTGTTCTCCTTCCAAATAATGTATAAATAGATTCATTAATAGATCATCATGTATTACATTGATTTCTGAAGCATATTGCAAGAATGATACAACATGATGAATAACAGAATGGGCATCACCATTAAACTTTGGAAGTTGTTCTAACCATTTTGGTCGAGAATAATGGTTTGGGTACCCTTGAATTTTCTGTACATCTAGAGCATGATATACTCATGAAATTCCCAAGGAGCCATTATTCTTTACAACTCTTCAACATGAAATACCAAATCTGAAAATAAAATCATACACATTGATCATCCACACTGATCACAAGCCATTACAGTTCATGCAAACCCAAGGAAAATTGCAGAATGACTGGCATCAGAAGTGGTCAACATACTTACAACAATTCCAACTCAACATAAATTATAAAACAGGAAGTACCAACTGAGTTGTTGAATGCCTCATCCTCCCTCCAATAGCGACACTCATGATAGTTATAGAATCTTGTGGCCACAAGACCTTCGGATGGCCCCACCTCTATGAGACAGACCCCGACTTCTCCACCACCTACCAAATGTTGGGCACCAATTAAGTGGTTGTTAATTTCCATCTTAGTACGGGTTGTTGTGTCATTTGGGCCATCTCCCTGTTCCATCAAGAAATCACTTGAAGATGATTTGGGAACCTCACTACAGTCATGTGGCAGGACACTTTGGCATCGAAAAGACAGTGAAAATACTGCAAAAAAAATTCTACTAGTTGAAACTTCGACGCGATGTCGACAAGTTTATCAAGTCTTGCATTGTCTGCACTATTTCCAAACTGACCATTAATAAATAGGGCATGTACACCCCTTTGCCTACTCCTAACAGGCCATGGGAATCCATCTCAATAGACTACATTTCGGGCCTCCCGTCCACCAAGAGGGGAAATTACTATGTTTTTTTGGTTGTTGATCGCTTTTCCAAGATGGCGATTCTAGCCGCCTGCAAGAAGAACATCACACCAGAAGCCACTGCCAAGCTATTCTTCATAGATGTAGGTAACGTAAACATATAAGTTGTTCCAATCCTCTCTAAGATTTCAAATGATCCACAATATCTAGCTGCCAACTTGGAACAGTTTCCCAACTTCACGGAACTTCTATTGCCCCTCACTTTCAGAAACACATGATCACCAATACATAATTCTTTGTGAATTCTTCCCTCATCAGCATATCTTTTCTTCCTATCTTGAGCATCCTTTAAATTCTGATTTATATTTGACATCTGCTCTTCCATTTCCCTAAGAAACTCTGGCCCAACTACTGCTCTATCAGCTGGGTTGTCCCAGCTTATTGGTGTGTTGTACTTTCTTTCATAAAGTGCCTCAAACAGGTTCTTCTTTATATATGCTTGGTGCCCATTATTGTAATAAAATTCTACCAAGTGTATGCAGTCTTCCCATTTAGATGGTTTTTCCATCACGCACATTCTTAGAATATCTTCTATTACTTGGTTCACCCTTTCTTTTTTCCCATTAGACTCGAGATGATAAGATGTACTAAAGTTCAGATTTGTTTCGAACCCTTTGAATAATCCCCTCCATAAATTTAAGGTAAACTTTGGGTCTCTGTCAGACACAATTGTCTTGGGTATGCCATGCAAGAGTGCTACTTCCTTCATATAAATATCAACAACATTGGTTTCCTTGTGAGTAATCTTCATTGCAATGAAATGGACAACTTTAGTAAGCTTTTCCACCACCACCATGATAAAATCATTCTTCTATCTTGTTCTAGGAAATTTGATGATGAAATCCGTTGTCACCACTTCCCACTTCCACTCAAGAATGGGCAATGGCTGCAACAACCTAGTTGGGTATCTATGCTTAGCCTTGACCTTTTGACACTCCAGATATTTATCAATGTACCCAACAATCTCCTTCTTCATGCATGGCCAATAATATTGGTTTTTGACCGATGCTACTATTATCTGATATCCTGGGTACCCAGTATAAGGTACATTATGCATCTATTTCAAGATCATACTCCTCAATTCATGAGAATTGGGTACATACATTTTGTTCCAGTATAAGAGAATTTCATCATTTTCCAATTTATAATCTTCAACCTTCTGTTGCATTTTACCTTGTTGTAGTTTTGTTATCAACTCCATGTACTGCAAATATTCTTTTGCAACCTAAGAAATTATGCCTTTAATATTAATTTGATACATGTTAATGGTTGTAGTATGAAGTTCATGTACTCTCCTTCTGAGTCTAGCAACCACTTTGTTCTCTTTTCCTTTGATGTGCTTGATATCAAAGTCATACTCACATAGGAATTCCAACCATTTGCTCTTCCTGACATTTAAATTTGGATGATCAAACAAATATTTCATACCATTATGATTTGTCCTGATCATCTCAAATCTTTTTCCCATGAGATAGTGTCTCCACTTCTTCAAGGCATGCACTATGGCTGCCAACTCCAATTCATGAGTGGCATAGAGCCTTTCATGCTCTTTCAATTTTCTAGATTCAAAAAATATCACAAAACCATTCTGACTAAGGAATCCACCATGTCCTTCTTTGCATGCATCTATGCAAACCATAAAATCCTCATTAGGATATGCAATTCTCAGAATTGGCGCTAATCCGAGATATTTTCATCAATGTGACTTATTAAAGACTTGTAATAAATGAGCATAAAATGAAATGCAACATAAAGAAGGAAATCTCAATGATAAAGAGGCATAAGCATTAGATATGAACACAAAAACTTGATAATGGATTTCATCTCTGGTGGACTATGTCTCTGAGTCCTGCTCTCAAATGGGTAGGATTTTTTATTAATTCAACAAAAGAATTTTGCAAAATACATAAGTATACCTGATTATGGAGTTAAGTTGCAGAAGTTTTGCGTAGATTAGAAAACAAACAACACCATTGAAATACTGGTGTCAAATTACACAAAAATGACTGTCTCCATGCCTCGATATGAGTCTAGCACTTTTAGGCCCATGAGAAATTTCATCTCGGTTTCCATGCCTGCAACCTACAATTAATTCATTAAAAATTTTCATCGAAATTCATGCCCGATCATACTGTCACGCGCCTTGCTTCTTCCCTTGTGCACTGGAAAAATTCAGTTTTTAAATTAAAAACTGGGCGGACTAAAAAATATGGTCGTTTGGCCCATTCGTTGGTGGAAGTTTATTAAAGGCTTCACTATTGGGGGAGGTCTCGGGATTAAACCCATGGGCCTCCCCTTTTGGGATCCTCCATTGTAACTGCTACCAAATTTGGTGCTTAATTCTAGCGAACTGTTGTTATAACAAAGGGTTCGCCGCTAATTTGGTGGTACCACTAAATTTGGCATATCAGTTAATATTTTGGTGGGATGAAAGTTCAAATATTGTCAATTGTTGGTTTCTTGGTGGGATATGCCAACAAATCTGGTGGAACCGCCGCTAGATTTGGTGGAATATATATATATATATATATATATATATATATATTGGATTTTTAGATGTTGTCCCTCATTGGGCGTTTTCCCACTGCCACATAGCATCCCAGGACTGGGCCATGTGGAGGCCACTCATTGGCCCACATCATCAATATGCACAGTCACTTCCACATCATATCTACCTGGTTAGCTTGACACGTCACCTATCGGGTGGCTATATGGATGTCATGTGGCTGTATAGACTGCCACGTGGCACTTTTCCATTGGTCCATAGACAAACCAAAAAAGGCCAAAATGAGTGACACGTGGTAGCCTTTGGTGTTGCCATGTCATCATGACATGTGTCACCCTCTGTGTGTACCATGTACCCTATACGGATGCTGACGTCATCCGTACTGATGTTGACATCAGTAGTATGGATGTTGACTCATCCCTTTTGACTGGGCTAGGTTGACCAAAACTTTTACCGTGAATATATTTTGATCTGTAACTTCGTTTGACGAGTTGTTTACCCTGTTATAAATATTGTGACATGCTCTTCGTGATGATGCCAATTTTTCTAAGTTTTAAGGACTTTGAATTTTTTCCCTTTCTCTATCTATTTAGGCCATTTTGAGCTTCCTAAGGTGCTTCTGCAAATTCTTAGTTATCCTTATACTTCTCCGAATCATTTTTGGATCACGCCTTCCCACTGAGATATTTTTGGACCACCAAAAGCTTCATCAATCAACAGATAAATGAGGGAAGAGTTCCCTCACCTTGTCCTTCTTAATCCACTTTTCTTTGCTTGGATGTGGGCCCTTTAAGCCCACTCGAAGATAATCAATGTCACCCCTGCATGGATTCCTTGTACTTCTGTCCATGATGATATCTTCCTTCAACTCATCCAAGTACTCAGGAGAAAACTCATCAAATGAAGGTATCAAAACTTCCTCACCCTGATCCATGATCATAGGAGGCTAAAAAAGTTTCAAATTTTCCACATTTACAACTGAGTAGATCTACATATAAGGTGAAATATCTAAACAAAAAGCATTAGTGCCACTTTTCTCCAAAATAGTGAAGGGTCCATATCAGATAGGCTTGAGTTTCTTGCCTTCACCCTTCAACCACTCCTTACTGATGTGAAGCCATACTTGGTCTCTAAACTGGAATTAATGATCAACCTTGTCTTTGTCACCTCAAGCTTTATACCGTGCTTGACTCTTCTCCAATTGTTCCTTGACTGGTTGGTGTACTTGTTGGATCCTTTGAATGAAGTTGTGGGCCTTGTCTTCATTTATTTCTTCATTGGAATTGACATGTGTCCCATACATCAAGTCCAAAGGGACCTTAGGAAAATAGCCAAAACATGTCTTGAATGGCGAACACTGAGGGGAGTAATGTAAGGATCGATTGTAAACATGATGTACATAGGGTATATATTCATCCCACAACTTGGGATGCTTGTTGCAGTAGCCTCGAAGCAAAAGTACCATTGTTTGGTTAACAACTTTTGTCTGTTTGTCAATCTGTGGATGGAAATCAATGTTCCTCTTCAAATTGGTGTCTGTCATTCTCCACAATTTTGTCCAAAAATCTCCAAGGAATCGAGTATCTCGATTCGAGATAATGGATGTGGGTAACTCAAAGTGAACCCAAACATACCGAAATAAGATATTAATATTCTTCTCAACAATGATCTACTTTTTACATGGCATCAAGATACACATCTTTCTAAATCTATCCACTACTACATACAAATATTCATGACCCCTTTTTGACATTGGTAAACCCCCTAAAAAATCCATGGAGATACTCTCCCGTGAATGGGATGGAACAAGAAGTGGTGATTATAGCCCCAATTTTCTATTAGTGGGCTTACAAGTAGAACACATACACACCCATTTACATATTTAGTTACAATCGCTTTCATCTAAGGCCAGTAACAAAAACTTTGCATATGAGCCATAGTTTTTCCTACCCCAAAATTCACAGACACAAGAGAAATGTGAGCTTCTCATATTACATGGAGTCATTCACTTGAAGGAATAAATATCTTTCCAAGATGATATAGTAGTTATGTTAAGAGAACTTGAATAGATCTACCAATATAATCACCACAAATATTGAATACACAATAGATACACAAGCAAGATAGAAGAAACCACACTTTATTATATCAAAACCCTTAGGGTAGGGAAACACCATACAATGGATAGTATTATGGAAGGGATCCTCTCTTGTTCACTTGTCTCTTCGAGGGGGAAACCTCTTAATGAGCTTCAGCTCCAAATACACGAATTCTCTTCATTTCCCATTACATTGCTTGAACCCCTTTATATAGTGCTACCATCACCTAAGAACATTCTAGAGGAGGAATCTTCTAGAAGTAGAACATTCTAAGAAGTCCTCTTACATTTATTATATCTAACTACCATAGTGGGCCTTATTTAATAATATAGTGGACCTAGTCCACCTTACATTGAATGACCTCCACTATTATCACTATGGGCCCTCTGGGCCCCCCCACTACCTCTCTAGCTACCTTACAAATTCTTCTTGCAGACAATAGTTCTCTATCTGTGCACCATGGGTTAGCTTCTCAAAGACTTCTTTAAAATATTCATCAACAACTAATTTTTCCACATAGCTATTATGAGATAAAGAAACATTCTTCAAAATAATAGATGCAACAATAGGAGGTCTAGAAATCATATCAACTACCTTGTTACTTGTACCCTTTTTGTATTTGATTACCAAATGAGATTGTTGAAGAAAACCTATCCACCTGTAATGTCGAGATTGTTGCAGCTTGGTTTGTTCTTGGAGATACTGTAAGGGATGATGATCTGTATGTATGATTGTTTCCTTCCCTAACAAGTAGTGCTTCCATTTCTTTACACTTTGAACTAATGCATACAACTATTTATCATATGTAGGATATTTAACAACAACTTGGTTAAAATTTTCAGAGTGGTAACTGATAGGCTTACGATATTTCATTAATACTACACCCATGACATATCCACTCACATCTGTCTCGATATCAAAAGGCTGATGAATATTCGATAGTGTTAATACTAGTGTGATATGATATTTTCTTCAAATTTTCAAAGGCTTTTTGTTGCTTTCCTCCCCACTGAAAAAATTTCTTCACACTGGTTAAGGCATGCAAAGGAGCTACGATGAAAGAGAAATTTGCTATGAATATCCTCTAAGGTGTCCAATAATGGTGGAAATATGGCCGAAGGAGAACCACATTGAAGACTAGATGCAAACCAAGGAAGGGGAGAATGTTGAGCTCAAAATCATTGTCACCCACAACCTTGGTGATGGTGTACAACCCATACACCACTATGAAAGTATTGGTGAAATGTCATAGGATATCATCCACCATCCTCATAAATGTTTCTGGAGAATTTGTCAAACCAAATGGCATGACCAACCATTCAAAAAGACATTTTTTTGACTTGAAGGAAGTCTTCCATACATCTATCTGTTCTATTAGGAAATGGTGGTAGCCAGACTTCAGATCAATATTACTGAAGTATTTTCCCCCCATGAGATAATCAAGGAGGTCGTTGATTCAAGGAATCGAGTACCAATTTTAGAGTGTGATTTTATTCAGGGTCCGGTAATCAATACAGGGTTGCGAGGTCTCATCTTTCTTCTGCACCAACATGATTGGGCTCCCACAAGGTGATGAGATGGGACGGATGTGCCCCTTTTGGAGCAGTTCTTGGATCTTCCTCTTGATCTCCTCATTTTCTAACAAAGAGCAGTGGTAGACTGGCCCATTGGGTAGTGGTGCGCCTGTTGTCAGATCGATGGGATGCTTAACCTGGAAATGTAGAGGTAACCCGGTAGGAGAGGAGAAGATATCTAAGTATTCTTCCACCACCTTATACACTTGCTTCTGTTGTGTGAAGAGATCAGCCACAGAGGCCCTGGATGTGGCTATGATCTTTATCTCACTCTGAGAGAAAATCACGAAGAAGAAAAACTTCCCAGTCTGAGAGATGAACTTCCTACATTGCTTGACAGAGATCAAGGAAATATCACTAGGAGGGACCGCCTCTGGTATCCTGTACAATTTCCTGCTCAAAGTAATAATAACACTACGAGGCCTAGACTAATATACAACTTGACATTTACATAAATAAGGTTGGCCCAAAATAACATTACAAACTTCGAGAGGAGAGACATCACACCATATCTCATCTTTGAAGGGCTTGATGTCGTACGACAGTCGACACTGTTGGCTGAAGTGGAGATCGCTTCCTTGGCGGAGCCATCCAATGGTGTAGGGTTGTGGGTGTGGCATTTTTGGCAGGGCCATTCACTTGACGACCTCTGGTGAGATGAGGTTCTTCTGGCTACTGCTATCAATTATGAAGTGCAACAGGGTGCCTTTTACCCACATCTATGAATGGAAGAGGTGTTGTCCCTCTTCCATCTCATCTGGTTCAGTAGGTTGGAGCTTGGTGGTAGAAACGGTGGCACTGGGTTCCATTTCAATGATCCATATTCCCCTTTCTGGTTCTGAATCATATTCATAACCTGCATTTGATTTAGATGATTTCACTTCGGCCACGAGCGATTGATTTGAATGGCATTCAACAGTGTTATGCCAAGGGCACTTATGGAAGTCACACCACTTCCTGGTATCTTTCTTTGTCTTTATCATGTCTATCTTTGCTTATGGATTGGACTGGTATTCCTGATGTTGTCCATATTTTCTTTGTCCTTTGTTTTGTGGGTTGGGGCCACCCTTTCCTGGATTTTGTTGTGAGGGGTTTCCAGGCGCAAATTTATGTGACTTTTGTTTGAGCTTCTGCTTGATTTTGACATCATATCGGTAGGTCATGCCCAAGGATGAGATGTATAGAAATTCAATTTTGGTCTGGATGTATCTATGTAGAGCACCACGATACTTGAGAACCAGATGTTGCTCTGAATCTTTGATACCCAGCTTGGTGCGCAAGGTATGGAAGATATTTGTGAACTCTGGCACTGCTTGGTCTCTTTCTTGTCGTAGTGTGGTCCATTTGGTATACAAGTCATCATAACTTATGACAGGGTAGTATTGTTCCTTAATATCATCCATGAAGGATTTTGAGGTTGCCACAACTATAAATAATGAGGGTTCCTCTGTTTCCTTTTGCTCACAAAAATTTTCCCACCAATCTTTCACATGGGGAACGACATTGAAGAGCGCAAAAGTAATTTTTTCTCAATTTGAAAATTTATGGAAATAAAATACCCTTCTAGTAGATTCAAATATTTGTCTATAGAATCTATGTCTATCATACCTTCAAATATAGGAATATCGAATTTTATCTGTACTTTGAATGGGGTGGCGCCTCCGCTCGAGGAAGATGAGTTGCTTGTTGGTATCCGCCAAAGGATTTGTACGAAACTATCCATCATATCGTTCCTCTATTGCATGAGGGATTTCTCAAGCAACATTTTTAAAGGATCTCATGTCCCCTCATATTTATTTTCTCCTAACATGATAGGTCGTTTGGGTGTGCGAGATATTTTTCCCTCAAGAGAAACAAGCTCGAGACCCAATTCTTTGTACCCTGATCTCATTGGGGACATGCATTAAGAAAACAAGGAGAAGACCGCTCTGATACCATTGATCCAAATTTTATGAGCAGAATGAAATGAATATAGATTATTAAAATATTCTTAACACAGAATAACAGAGATATAGTAAAATTGGTTTTCTATTCAATAAGGAAATAAGTTGAAACTGTAAAATGTAGCGGAAAACAAGCTTGCTGGAATGGTGGCGGCTTATCTCTGAGAAGAGATGTGAGAGTTGCGCTCATTCACAAGACTATGGTTACAATGAGGCTCTGAAGGCAATTTTACAATAAATAGGAATGTCAAAAACCCTAGACATCCAAAAACCTAAACCTAGGAGATGAAGCACCAAAAGTCATGTGGGCCCTCTTTGGGTAAGTTAGTACATCAACTTCCTGGGGTCATAAATTTTGCATATGATATTTGTTTTAGGTGCACGATAGCCCGTTAGAAAGGTCTAACCAAGAAAAACCATTTTTGAATGGCTTGGGGCAATAGCTATGGCAGTTCCCTGGGCCCCAAATCCCCAAAAAATGTCGTTTAGGGCCTAAAAAAGGCCCCAAAAGTTTGGAACCCGAAAAACTGCCGAAAACCTGCCAAGGTGGAAAACTGTTTTTTGAGTCAGTGGAATAGATGGGTGGCCACTGATATCCACTTGGATCAATCCTCCCTCCTTAGGAATAAATGGTCTCCATTGTGTTGAGTTCCCTCATCAGATGAGGAAATGTCTGTTGAGTTTGGCCATGGGTGAGCCACTTGCCTTGGTGCAGGAGATGCCTTGCTTTGACAACTCAATAAAGATGGATATTTTTCTGTCAAGTTCCCTTGATCTGTGTGTCCACAATCTTATCATTCGATGCCGGTTGCATGAAGTTAGGGTTGAGCTCTATTGGTGTCACCTGCTCTGTTATCTATGAGGTGTCCAATAATGGTGGGATCAAAAGCATTGTCACCCACAACCTTGGTGATGGTGTACAACCCATAACAGAGTGGGAAAATCTTTCAATGGGGCCCTGTAAGGCATTTTTTCAAATGAAACCAAACTTTGTCACCCACCTAAAACTTATGTGGCACCCGATGGTCATGGCGTTGCTTGTACTTGGCATCAGACTTCTATAGAATATCCTGAACCTATTGGTGGATGTGTTGGATCCGATCAATGAACTGAGTAGCTTTGTCATATCCTAGTGGATTAGGGGACGAGTCAGCTAAGGTGGTTTCTAGGGGTAGTTCAACCTCCATGGGGCCCAATGGTTGAAATCCCAACCCCACCTGAAAGGGGTTGTGGCCAGTTGAGCTATGCAGGGCTCGATTCTAGCTATGTTGGACATAGGGAAGACTCTCATCCCATATGCGGGGGTGTTTTAAATTATACATGCAAAGGATATGTACGACCATCAGATTGACGACCTCGATTTTTCCATCTATATGGGCATGGAGGGTAGTGGATTTGGTGAGCTTGGTATCTATCAGTGACCAAATGATTGACCATAATGATATGAGGAACCGACTGTCACAGTTTCAGATAATAGTGTGTGGGATCCCAAAATGTACCCATACTAATTCAAAGAATAGATTGGTAGTGGATTCTATTGTGATTTTCTTCTTGCAAGCGGCTAGAATCGACATCTTGGAAAAGCGATCAACAACCACGAAAACACATTCATTTCCCCTCTTGGTGGATGGGAGGCCCAACATGTAGTCCATTGAGATGGATTCCCATGACCTATTAGGAGTATTCAGAGGGGTGTATAAGCCCTATTTATTATTGGTCGGTTTGGCAATAGCACAGACAGTGCAAGACCTGATATACTTGCCGACATCCTGTCGAAGTTTCGGCCACTAGAAATGTTTTTGCAGCACTGCCATTATCTTTTTGACACCAAATTTTCCTTCCACCCGACTGTAGTTAGCTTCCTAAATCATCTTTGTGCACTCGCTTGATGGAACGCAGAGATGGACCAGACAAAAAAACAACTTGTCCTAAAGATGGAAATTAGCGATCACTAAGTTGGCGCCCAACATTTGGTAGGTGGTGGATAAGTCAAGGTATGTTTCATAGAGGTGGGGCCATTCAAAGGTTTTATGGCCGCAAGAGTCTAGCACTGTGGTGAGTGCTGTGACTGGAGGTTGGTTGAGGTAGTCAGAAACTTAGTTGGTACTTCATGTTTTATACCATATGTTGAAGTGAAATTGTTGTAAGTATGTTGACCACTTCTGATGGCAGTCATTATGCAATTTACCTTGGGTCTGCATGAACTATAATGGCTTGTGATCAGTGTGGATGATCGTCTCCTTCCCAAGAATGTAATGTCTCCACTAGCAGCATGCTTGCGCAATGGAGTACATTTCTTTGTTGTAAGTAGGGTACTTACGGAAAACATCCGATAGTGTCTCACTTTGATATGCCATGGGTGGCTCTGTTGAGTCAAAGCGACACCCACAACATATTTTGAAGAATTTGTCTCGATCTCAAAGGGATGTTGCAATTCTGGTAATGAAATTACTGGGTATGCGCACAAACACTTCTTCAAATCAGTGAATGCTTGTTTTTGAGACATTCCACACACAAATGTTTCCTTACTGCCATGCCTGGTTACTTGGATGAGGGCCCATGTGATATGAGAGAATCCCAACATGAACCTGCGATAGAAATTGGCGAGACCCAAGCATCTCTAAAGTTCAATGAGTGTGGTTGGGGTTGTTGGAAGATTGGTTGTTGTCATTGATGTCAACCGTAGTCATGGGTTTTGGACCGCAAGATTGATAAAGGTATTTGGACATGAAGGACAATGCACATGAATATACAACACCCATGAATGGATAGTATACATCATGCTATTTCTAGTGGTATGTGGCACGTCATGTGAATCCTCATGGTTGAGGAGAAATGAATTTTTGAAGATGACAAAGTGAATTGAAGAAGGAAGTACATGTAGGCCCTGAAAATAATTAAAGAAAAGAATTACAAAATAAGAAAGTGCCAGGTCGGCCCTAATGTTAAAAGGAAGTGATGCAAATGGTATAAATAAACATCATTATACATTCATTTGATACAACTCTAATTTCATAGGGAAGAAGAAGTAAAAGAAGGCAGGATTTCAAGGGAGGATGAAGTCTTTTGGTGATGTGTTCTAAGGTATGTTATTTTCAGGTCATCTTACCATTTTTTCTATAATTTTTTTTCTAGAACGATTCATATGGTGAAATCGCTATGGTATTGAGAAGACATATCAAGGTACCTATGGTAAAAAAATTTCTCTTGATTCTCTATAATAATGGAGATACACTCTGTGGAAGATAGGGTTTGTGACCAGTCCTGAAACTAGTCAATAAAAGGGTGTTCCGGGTAAAAAAGTCATAACTTCTTCATACAGAATCCCAATGACATGGAACCACTTCCATTGGAAAGTGTACAGACTTTAGTTTCGTGTGTGTGATTTTCAAAATTGGATGTTAAATATTGAGCACAAGGAATGTTGTACAAGTTGGGTCTTCTGAACAGACCAAAATTGAATAAAGTCTACCATTCTTTCTATAACCTCTTTTTGGGGAGGATTCAAGGAGTGAAAATTGGAGGTGTTTCAGAGAATACATTGAGTAATATTATCTAGAGGATAAGAGTACTCCAAGAATTGAATAATTGCAGAAATTGAAGAAGTCTCAGGAAGCATTATCAGGTTCTATGTGATGATTGGTTGATGGTGATGATTTAATGTAAAGTTTTATTATCTCTCATATATTCTTGGGTGGAAGGAAGGGG
>ML799814.1:69254-81640 GCA_009831015.1 Picea engelmannii | reverse complement strand
AATGGTTTTTGGTATAAAGAAACTGATAAAAGGGGCCAAAAGGGTGACAAAAAGAGGCCAAAAAGTCTATAAATAGAAGCTGGAAGCTCATTATCACCATTGCTGATTTGGAAATTGACTCTGGAGCCAAAAGACCCCCTTTGCCAGAGATCATGATTCTGGGAGCTACAGTGGACCAAACGGACTTATGCTTGGACCAAGTAAAAACTCCCTCATCTTTCATTTCAATACTTTATTTATCGTTTTTGAGCATGTTTGGGGGGTGGTCGTCGACCTCTAAGAGGTCAGCCCTAGTAAAACACGGGTTGTCCAGAGACAGCCCTCGGGTACCCGTGCGCAGAGTCAAAACTGCGCGCGGGTACCCGTGACTGTCGCCTCGACAGCCCACAGGTTACCCCCGCGCAATGGAAAATTGAGTGGTGCAAGATCTAAACTCCCCCTTTTTTTCTCTGTGTGTTTGGCAGGATGTATGTTCATTGGAGAGAGAGGGAGCAGGAGGCTGCCAATGAGGCTGTGGCTGCAGATCCGAATGTGATGGTCATGTTGACAAAGTGTGGCTTAGTGAAATTATTTCTGTGTCCGTTTATGCGTGCGCAACCAAGGCTGCTGAACACCCTGGTTGACTATTGGCACCCTGATGCAGAGGCCTTCACGATAGAGGGGCAATCCTTGGTGCCCACCACTGAGGATATTTACTTTTTGACTGGCCTCTCGAGGAGAGGGGAACCAGTCAACTTTCAGACTTTTCCTGCGGGGCCGAGCAAAGTATTAGAGTTGATAGCAGAGTATTGCGAGGCTGGGACCGATCTGAGACCTTCTTCGGTGCCAGTTGGTAGGATCACCAGCCTCACCCTGCAGATTATTTTATCGCTCATTGGGCGGATTACCGGCTCTGCAACTGTGCATCAGGCTTTGCGCGCACAAATGAACTGTGCAATTCAGTGCATGAATGCACAAATTTTCGATTGGAGTAGCACACTGTTAGAGAGCATGAAGAGGCAATTGACTGATTGCCGACAGTGGACACACAAGAAATTCAGGTTCGGGACCATCCTGTGTTCATTTTTCTTTGAGAGAGTTCCATGCTTTAGTCCTCGGATGGCAGTACGAGGAAATCTGGTGACTTTCCCTGCAGTGTGCAGATGGGCAGCGTTGCTGCCGCGACAAGGTGGTGGGAGGACCACCGAGGCCTTCAATGATGATTTCTTTGCGTGGCTGTCGTGACAGATTCCGACGATCGAGGATTACCCATATGTCGGGATCGACTTTTCCAGAGATCCAGCGATACCAGTGCCTCCTGGTGAGGAGCGAGGGGAGATGGGTAAGTCTCCGCCTGTACAGTTTTTTTGTTTGCATATGTAATTTTTATGTCTTTTTGAAATATATATCATGTTTTTGGATAACAGAGTTTTTGACGGGTGAACATTGTGTTGCATGCAGATGTGGGACCCGTGCAGCCTGCCAATTTTGCACGGAACAGGCGCCGCCCATGGCCAGAGGCCGCAGCTGCTGCCACCAGGGGAGCAGCAGTAGCAGGGAACCTCCCAGTAGGAGAGGCTGAGAGGGCTCTTAGGCGGATTGAGAGGAACTTCACTGAGCTCACCCGTACAGTTCCCATGATAGAGATAGAGGACTTGCCGCCCTCCATGCAGACTCATATGGTGGGGTTACCTCGGACATGGGTCCGATTGTTTAGGCATTTGGGTCGGGCTGTACATGATTATAACAGGGCCCATAGGCCCTGAATAGCCTTGTAAACTTTTTATGTGCCATGAGCACCTTATTGTATATATTTTTTGAGGGAATAAGCCCCGGTGACTCATTATGGTTCCCATTTTTTGAGGCGCTTGCGCCCATCTATGTACTCTGAGGATTTTATGATGTTTATATATGGTTTTTATTTCTTTTTTGTGTCTTATGGATGATGTGTACAAAAATGTATTTACATGTGTATGATCATGATCTTCTTTATGTGTGAGCAAGATTCCAATCTAAAATGTGATTAGCTAGAGTATCCGTGATTTGATTTAGACTCCTAGGAACATGAAAATATGTAATATAATCAAAGTTGCGTTCCAAAAGACGTACCCTAAGGAATTGTTGGTGTAAAGTAGGATCGTGCACACGGTATATTCTGTTTAGCTGCGACACAACTAGTTGAGCATCTAGATAGACCCAGAGACGAGAGATACCCAATGACAAAGCGTCAAGAAGCAACTCAATAACTACGCTATACTCAACAACATTGTTTGTTGTGTCACCTAAGCATATTCCTTCGGAAGATAACAACTGACCCTGTGGTGTAAAGATTACCCAAGCTGCGGAGGCAAGCCTCCGCGTGTGTCGACTAGCACCGTCCGCATACCCAATGAACACCTCAGACTCACTTGACATCTGCCATAGTGAAGAAAGATAACATTAATGACATGTCCATGACACGTTTTTCAAAAGAAATGAAAGAATGTCATAGCACAAAGACTATACATATGTTACAAAAAGTTACCCACAGTGACCGTTCTATGAGTAATACTTCTTGAGGTAGAGCCCATTTCTAGGCTCCACCAAAGCATTCCCTTCAAAATCGACCAGACGATAAGCAACCTTCTTTAAAACCTCCTTAATAATGAAGGGTCCAAACCACATGGGTTTAAACTTTCCTGCCCCCAGGGGGTCCTTATCTTGGTCATAAACCAGGACAAGGTCGCCCTCAGAGAAAACCCGAGGACGAACAGACCTATCATATTGACACTTAACCTTATGTTTATGAGCCTTGTTGGCTAGGGCCGCATCGCGATGCTGTTCATCAAGCTGCTCAAGGTTTACTAACCGTTCTACGAGTGGAGAAGTGTCTGGCAATAACTGTACTGCCAATTTTAGAGATGGAATTTGACATTCGATGGGCAAGACTGCCTCCAGCCCGTAAATGAGTTGGAAAGGTGAGAAACCAGTTGCAGTCTTAACTGATGTTTGGTAAGCCCACAACACCGAGTATAACATCAAATGCCAGTTTGATTTGGCTGAGTTGATGGTTCGCTGTAGCATTGTCTTAAGAGTTTTATTAACAACTTCCACCTGCCCATTGGCTTGGGGATAGTAAGGTGAGGAATGTTCTTGCCGTAACCCAAGATTTGACGTTAACTCGGTCATCATTTGATTCTGAAAGTGATTGCCATGGTCAGTGACAATCTCTCTTGGGACGCCGAACCTTGCTATAATCTGGTTAAATAAGAAGAGAGTTGTAGTCTCTCCATCATCTTTGAACGTCAGCATAGCTTCGACCCACTTGGTGAAGTAGTCGACAGCCACAATGATATAGCGATGCCCCCTGGCTGATGGTGGGTTGTAAGTAGTGTAATCAATCCCCCACTTGGTGAAGGGACCGACGATGATAACAGGAAACATGGGAGCTGGATGTGCCCTCATATTCTGTGAGAATATTTGGCACGGATGGCACTTCTTGATCGACTCAATACAATCTTTGATAATTGTGGGCCAAAAGTAACCTGCTTGTAAAATATTTTGGGTTGTTGCCAACCCGGATAAGTGACCACCACAAGCTCCTATATGACAATCGTTGAGCACTATGACGGCCTCCTCATGAGTGAGACATCGATGCAAGATACAATCTACGCCTCTCCGATACAAAGTATCATTGAGTATAAGATAGTTCTTGGCCTGATGGCATATCTGCCGACGCTCATCACGAGAGGAAGAGGTAGGACACTTCAAAGTCTGGAGATAGATCAATATATCTCCATACCAGGGGTCTGACAATTCAATCAAAAACATATCCCCCAAGATAGGCGATTCCTCAGGCACAACGTCACCTGACTCAACTGGAAGCTCCGAGATAAGTTCTGCGAAGACCAACGACTTTTTGGACTTTGCTGAAATGAAGTCTAAGTCAAATTCTTGGAGGATGACCATCCATCTACTGATTTTTCAGCCGATAACTCGTCGTGTCAAAATGTACTGAAATGGATTTACGATGGAAATGACAGTGGTCTTACGAAACAGAAAATAGTGACGGAACCATTGAACAGCATGGACTGTTGCCAACGCAAGTTTTTCGAGATGTGTATAATTAAGTTCTGGTCCTACGAGGCCTTGGCTCAGGTAATAGATCACGTATTCAGAAAAAGAATCATCTTCTTGAACTAAAACCATGCCTATGGTTGACTCTGGGGCAGCCAGATATAATAGGAAATCCTTGTTATAATTCAGTGTTCGTAGCAGAGGTGCAGTCGTAAGGGCGTGTTTCAATGCGCCGAAAGAGTGTTGCATGGCTTTGTCCTAGAAAAAAGGAACGTATTTCTTCAGTAAACGCATGAAGCCCTTGGTAATTTCGGCATAGTTGGCGATGAAGCGTTGTAAGAAGTTCGCCTTGCCTTGAAGACTTTGAAGTTGTAAGATTGTGCACGGGGGGGGCAACTGGACTATTGCCTCCACCTTAAGAGGATTGACCATGATCCCCATTGTTGAAACGATGAAACCTAACAAACATCCTGATGTGATGCAAAAGATGCACTTGTTGGGATTCAAGCGAATCCGGAAGTAGCGACAGCGTTCGAAGATGAGTCTAAGGTGTGTAGGATGATCTTTTTGCTTGCGAGAGCGTGATGCTAAATCATCTAGATAGGCCTTGACTATATGTTTGAGGTCGTGAAATGCAAAAGACATGGCCCGCTGGAAAGTGGCTCCAACATTCTTGAGACCAAAAGGCATTTTTCGATAGGCGAATGTACCCCACAGACAAATGAATGTCGTTTTTTGTTGGTCCTCAGGTTTGATTTGGATTTGGTTATAGCCTGAGAAACCATCCATGAACGAAAAAGCTTCACAACCGGCGCACTCATCAATGATCTGGTCGATGAAGGGGGTTGGATAATTATCTTTTGGACATGCCTTGTTCAAATCACGAAAATCGGTACCGACATGAATCGTGCCTTGTTTTTTATCGACCGGCACGGGGTTTGGCACCCATTGAGTCAAGTGAATAGGGTATATGAACCCTGCCTTAAGCAATTTCTCAACCTCCGTCTTAATGGCTGCTGCTTTCCTAGGATTAACTGGATGAAGGTTTTGTCGAACAGGCTTAGCGTCAGGATACGTTGTGATTTCGTGTTCAACTATTTTCGGATCGATGCCTGGCATTTCCTCGTAATACCAAGCAAAAAAATCGCGGAATTCTTTAAAAAGATCGGTGTAAATTTGAATCTCTTCGGGGGAGAAATCCGCTCCGACGAAGACATTCTCCATGACGCCGGGGTTTCAAGAGATATTGATAGGTATCATGGCAGCAATAGTCGCCATATTTCCCTTAGCATAAATATCCTGTGTAGCTAAGAGGTTAATGGGACAAGGCTGATCTCCCGTCATGGTGATAGTGAATTCTCCTACCTCGATTCAGTGTAAATCTAGCAGGAAATATGATCTGTGATGAATATCTTCCCAGGGTTTGTCCGGAACAGTCATTGCTTCAATTATGGCTTCGTCAGAAGGCAAGAATAAATCTAACGAATCGGTGTTGGCAGAAGAATCCTGAGCCCAGATAGGCTCGAGGAGTGGATCCAACTCTTGTGTAGGAATTGGATCAGGAGTAGATGAAGTTTGCTGGACCAAGGAGTACGCTACTTCAGCGGCCGACAAGGGCGTAGACATGCCCACATGCCCTGTCGCATCCATCGTGTCTGATGGGGAAGGAAGAATCCACGGATCCTAAAAGTAAGTCGTGCGAAATGACGAGATGTGAAAAATCTCAACCTTGTGGTGAGTCGATATAAACTTGACATCGCTATGAGGAGGTGGGTAATCGAAAGTACCCATCAAATATGGGCACAAACCAACTCCTATGTTAACGACACCATCTTGAGGATTATCAACCATGGGAACCATGGATGCCCCCAAAGCTGGGTTAGGTCGAGAGAAGAATAACTGATCAATAGTCACTATCTGGCCTTCATGTGGAAACAATAAGACTCGGAAGATTGTAGCGACCACCACTTGCATTGCATAAGTCCAACTACGACTTAACAATATATTGTAGTCGATGGGGGCATCAACTACCTCTACTTCGACGCACACAGTCTTCCCCCCTAACTGCACCGGGAAAGAAGGAATGATGCCATGCGGTCGGAAAGAACGATCATCGAACGCAGTGAGGAGAGTAGGTGACGGAGACAACTCAGGTTGACCAATGTATTTCCAGCATGCTAACGACATAACGCAAGTAGAAGCGCCCTCGTCTACCACCGTGCAGAAGATATTTCATGTAAAAGTTTTCATGGGATGAGCCACTACTATCTGAAACATGATGTGGTAAGGCAAACAAGGTTTCAAGTTAGTCGTATCTAACATAATGGTACCTGGGTTACAAGTCTTAGTAGAGCCTAAAGCAGTCAACAAGGCTTTCCTCTGAGCAGGGAAACTTTGGAGGACCTCCAAAGCGGACATAGCACAAGGGGTTTGTGATAAATCTTCCACCACAAAGTAGTTCTAGGCAGCCCTTGCGTTTGGATTATGAGAAGCTTGCTTAAACGCACCCTTTGGAATGCGTGTCATTGTTTCACCCAACGTCTTCTCGATCTGTAGAGGAAGAGATGGGATGTCGACTTCCTTTCCTTTCTCAGGGGCGCTTGGTTTGCTATAGTCGTGTGCTCTAGTCGTTATGAAAGTATCACTTTTGACCATATATACGTTTGCGGAAGATGAATTGTTTGGGGGAGGGCAGTTTTCTTGGCTACCCACCTCGACGCTTGTAGAGGCTTGATTTAAATTTTTCCCATGCTGAAAGGGATTAGTCAACACGACTTGTTGTTGCTATGTGACAAACTTCTGGGCCTCTGCAAGTCGAGGGCATAGGTGGGTTGGGTGGTCTTCCACACATAGGTTTCACGAATACCTTGCCTTCCTCTTTTTTGTGGTGCCCTTGCCAGCATTATCATTTGGTTTTTTATCCCCCTTACTCTTCTTGCGTTGTTTTTTCTTCCCTTCAGGCTGCTGGTTGGCCTTTGGGTTAGTCGTCTGTACGGAGTGTACTTCTGACGTTTGAGTAGGAGGAGCAGCCAAAGCAGTAGTCTGGCTGGCCACTGAGTGTTGTATAGACAACTGTTGCAATTGTTTTGTCAATTGCTCAATGAGCTTGGTTTGTGCTGAACCAACTATACCATCGGCATGTGGTCCAACTCTCTGTCTAGTCTTATCCAAAATTGATCATGGTGCATCCGAAAGGATGGTATATAATAAACCAGACTGAGAGTAGATAAGCTCAAACTGTTGAGCCCTCATGATGGCCTCTTCCTCGGAGAAAACCCCAGAATTTGCGACGTCTTTGGACAATTGGGGGACTAAAGACTTAAGGAACCACTCCAGCAGGAATGCTGGTGGAACTGGCACTTTGATTAGACTTTTTCGGCGTCTCCACTCTCGGATATGATCTGAGATATGATTTTTTGTCGTCTGTTCAAAATTGGCTAGCAACTCTGTGCCGGCGTCATATCTCATAGGTAACTGGAAATGGTTAAGGAAATCCATAGCCAGTTCACCAAAAAAAGAATATCATGAACGATCAAGCTCTATGTACCATTTCGCGGCACTCCCGATAAGAGTGCGTTGAAACAATCACAACTGGATGGAGTCATCTTTCAGTGAGTTAGATGAACACCATAAGTGGAAAGTAGTCACGTGATCACCTGGATCTTCATTAGGCTTGGCCTCGAACTTTGGGATGTCCAAAGGCAACTTCATCGGCATAGGAGGCCAACGCGGATCGTGACAGATAGGATCATTCAAAAACCGTGTTAAATCTGGCAAGTGTAATGTCGCCAAGAAAGGTAGTTTAGATTGTTGCTGATAGCTGGGATAAAAGGGTCCTGGAGTTTGACTGGCACCAGGTTGCCAGGAAAAGTTTGGCTGCTGGCCCGGGTTCTAGTAGAAACCATGGCCCTGACCAGCGTAAGGGTTTTGCATCTGAGGAGACATCATTGGCTGATTCCCCATGAAGGACATAGGATGTTGGGTGTTCATCGTGTTTGACGGACTTTGGGAAGGATTACCCCATGCCAGTCCCGAGGGGAGAGGCATAGAAGTTTGTCCGGGGTTCCATTGACTGTGGAAAGAATTACCCCAGAGAGACATTCCAGATGAAGGAACGGATGCTTGACCTGAGTTCCAAGGTCTTGGTATATGTGCCCCCAGCGCAAGAATAGTACCATGTGCCGGCGTAGACTGTCCAAAAATGGGTGTGCCCCCTGATGGGAAAGTAGCAGATGAGAAAGTGTTATTACCAAACGTCCCATTCCAAACAAATGGCGACGAACCTACCGGCAGAGTTTGCGCAGGTGTTCCTTGACTCCCGGCTCCAAATGGACTCGTGTGTGCAGGCGGCCCAGTGGACTGTTGATGCAATCCACCAAGCGAAGGGGACGAAGGAGGGATATGAATTCCAGCATAAGGAAAATCATTGAAAGGGACAGGAATGCCCCCAAGTTGACCTTGCAGAGGAGCGTTAGAGCTCCCTTCCCCCAGACCCAAAGTCTATAAAGTGGAGGTAGTGAGTGCAGGACTTGTACTTGAACTAGGCATACTGTATGAAAATAGAGTGCCTGTCGCACTAGGTGTGTAAGGAGGTGTGGCCGCCGCGATAGATGGGGTCGGTCGACTGTGCGACGTAGTTGCGGCCAAGACCGTGGTGTCTCGGACCGCCGACAAAGGCAAGTTAGGAGAAGCTTCTCCTGTGGTAGCAACAGTGATAGGAATGGAAGAATTCCCATAGGAAGTAACAGAGTTTGGTTCCATGACTGGGTTAGGCACTGACAGGCTTTCGTAAAATTGAATTGGCACAATAATGTCCTGCCAAGTATTAGTGTTTGGGGTTTCAATCACGCCAAGATTAGCGGTTGATTCCTCCGGGGGTTGTTCGGGCTCAAAAGCCCCGGTTGCTTCGAAATACCCTTGATGGTCTAGCTTCCGCCTCAATGGTGGCGGGGGTGGCTCCAGTATAACCGACGGTAGGCCCAGAAGCCTTCGTGACCGGCGGAGCTTTGAATCCTCCACTGTGTGAGAAGATTCATGACATGCTAAGGTATTCTACACGAACAAATAGTAACACTCACTAAAAGAAATCCCCTAGAAGATAAATCAAGCAAGCACTAAACTAGTTGGAAGAACAGTTACAACAACCAACACTAGAGCAACTTACCGGTGCAAGTGCAACTCGAATACGGAAGCACCCTTCGGGTATACTCTACAAAGTGTGGCCCGATGTTTGTCCTAGGTACCGCGGTATACCCCCACAGTCACCCATGTATGTCCCTAGAAAATATTGGCAACTAGTTTTCCAGCACGTGAACAGTCATCAAGCGGGTACAGTCGATAGTCGAGTAGACCACAATGAGCAGGGTATCAAGCCCGAAACCTGTCAAGGGTATCGAGAGCAAATGGTCCGGAAGACAACTGAGGACCTCGAACGGATTTGAGACCCACAAAGCTCCATGGAAAATGCAAACGACCGAATCCCTTAACAAATCCTCGATATGTGTTCTCCACAACGCTCGGTCCAGCTTTGGAGGGGTTATCTCCGCTACCTTTCCTTACGCGACCTCGTGTTTAGCCTCTGTGTTAGAGGGGGGTCCTGAATAACTTTCCGTAACTGGACTTCTACACTCCCTATTGACAGACTCCAATGTTTGGTTTAGGTGGCCTTGGAGTATTTACTCTCCAACCTATTCCAAGGCCCTATTCCTGAGCTAGTGTATGCACCCTACGAACAGAAAAGTCTAATTGCTTTTAATTAGCGTTGCTTTTAATGGTCTTTTTAAGTCACAAGGTACGAAAGTGAAACTGATGGTGTGAAAAAAGACTCAAAGAAAAATGAACAAGAAATGCTTTGAAACAAAAACTTTTACTAAAATGCAAAACCAACAACTTTTCAACAAGAAAGACTTCTTTTCTTTTCAAATTTACTAAGATTTCATGCAGTAAATATGAAGGACTTTCGCTCAAATCTGCGAGCTGCTTATACTCTACATGCACTACAAAAACTTATGCAAAAAGACTTCTTTCCAAGCTACTGATGCAACAACACAATCTTCAAATCAAGAAGAAAATGAAACAAGAAATTTTTATTTTATTTTATTGCCAAATAACACAACAAGGAAAAATGTTGACAAGAACAAAACCAAGAGAATGAAAAGAAAACTCTGGCTTGAAGCGCAGATCGCAAAATAATTAGAGCACAAAATGCGAAAAAGAAATCAAGACAACACCGATTCTAACACTTGCCTAAAAACCACAAAACAAATATTTTTTCTCTTTTGTCTTTTCTATCAAAACATCAACTAACAAACACAGGCTAAGGATAAGATGCCCTAACCTACTGACTGTGCAAATCCAGACTCTATGCCCCTGAGAGGAGCTCTTCTCACCATAGGAAGGGATGACTGCCCCACCCAAGCTGAAAATCTTCCAATCAAGCCCGCGACTGTCACCAAGACAGCACGCGTGCAAACGCGTGATGAGCTAGAACAGCGCGTGGGTACCCGCGGGCTAAGCCTAAACAGGCCACGGGTCTGTATAAAAGCTAAGATAAAGCAACACACAGGCAACCCAGACCTGAAAAAGGCCTCTGGTATTGACTACTAGGGTCTCTAAAAGGCTTGGATGCTTCTACTTTAACAGAAAAGGAAAATTTGCAAAAAGGAAAACAAATGCAAAGAATAACCAACTCAATAAGGTAGACTGAAAAACAAGACAATAAACCAACAAGACCCAGACAGGATCTAGAAAGCCCCCTGAGAAGGTAAACTTCTGACAGGGAAGAGGAGACTACCTCTCAAGCCTTATGAATGCTACACGCTACTGAAACCTTTGCAGCAAGCGTTCAAACGCGGGCTACAGAAGGTTAGGGTACGGGTTACATGCATGCAGGCCTTCTGCAGGCCGCGTGTACCTCTGTGTGTCCCGAGAATAAATGTCAAGCAACAGTCAAGGAAAAACTGGTATTGATGACTAGGTTCCCTTCTAGCATTGACCTAACAGAAAACAAATAAACAAAGAAACTGAAACTCTACTTCTTTGAACTACCCAAAAACCTTTAACAAAATCTGGGAAACCCTAAGAGTAAATATCCCCAGTGGAGTCGCCAATTTTGTTGTGGTGTTATTCTACCCTACGGACTAACAATCTAGGGCTTAAACTTGCATGCAGATCATGACCCTTCAGAAATTACTTTTAACCTTCTACCCCAAATCTAAAACCATTTTTCACAAGCAAACATGGGAAGAACCAACTAACCTTTTTATCGACGGTTGGTGTAGATCCTCCGTTGAGCTTTATCTCCTTGCTTCTGCTGCTAATTCCAAAAAAGCAATCCTGCAATCAAGACAAAGCTACGCATGCATGCTATTATTCTACTAGAGGATTAGAGATTAAACACAAATCAAATAAAACATATAAAACTCGTGTATTTGGGATGGGAAAAGTATCTTTTTATTAATCTCAAGATGAATCAACTTACAATTATTATAGAGACCGACCACCATTCCTCGATCCTGATCATGGGCTCCTCCTCTTCTTTGTCCTCCAACTGCTTTGCTTGAATTCTCCTAAAGCTTGAGGAAAGGCTAAAGGGTTGGGACAAAACGGATTCGGCAATTGGGCAGAGTTTCTTTGCTATGATTTTCCTCCTTTGAATAATACCCCTACCCCTTGTTTTATAGGCTAGAAGGAGCTAGGGTTTTAGACGAACTCTCGGCCATGCATGGTTGGGATTTCCAGTTAACTGACCCAAATATTTTCGTCCCAGTGGAAACTTTCCTGATTTTTTTCTTTGTTAGGTAAACGCGGGCTGTAGTGGGCCAGCCAGCATTCCAACGCATGTAGTATAAGGCCTGCCAGCGTTCCAACGTGCCCAGCAGTGGGTTAGGGTGTGGGTTACTTGTTTTAAGAGGTTTTTGAAGAGTTTTTTCATCATGGCTTTGGAAATGAAGGGCAATGAGTTGGCCTGATGCTAGGTAAGCATGGATAGTGCAATTTAGGGTTATAACAGGAGGATAGACTGTACCCTTAGCCGTACTACCCAACTACCCAGGTACTAGAGAGTATCTTCCCGAGTTCTGTTCTCGGTGAAACTATAGCATTCTAGCGTTCGATAGGTTTATCTAAAGAGGGCTTCAAGAAATCTAGGCCGATCCGTACACAGGTGCTGTTTGATGCGCTACCACTCGAAGGGGTACCAATAGGGGTTACAAGGGTGGCCAACAGATGTGCGCTTAAGAACCACTTTTATTTCCTGCATGTATGAATCCCTCAGCCACCGGTTTATGCGGGTAACGACAGATCTCTGTGGCTTAAATACGTCGGAATACGTCTCTACCCTGAAAAAAAAT
>ML799814.1:0-66074 GCA_009831015.1 Picea engelmannii | reverse complement strand
ACCTCCTACCTTCAGGAATCAAAGAAGCTTCAATCAATATGAAGGAAACTAGAGAAGAATAGATCATGAACCCAGATGGACTACATCACAAAGAAGCCCACTTACTCCAAGGTATCAAAATTTCTTTATTGGTCATTGTTATACTTGCAAAAAATTTGGACATAAGGCAATTAATTGCAGAATCAATGAAAGGAATAAATACATAAGAAACATGAATGGTGTAAACAGAAGATATGGAAATAATCGTGGATTTGGAAACAGAAGCTATAATTCATTTTACCCGTTGATGGACAAAAATATTGTATGCTACAAATGCAATTATCTTGGTCACAAAGCACGAGATTGCAGATATATGAATGAAGATGTCCCTATGCCAACCACCGTATGGAGAAGGAAAGATATTCCAAACAATGAAGATTGTCGAATAGCATTGACCGCTAAAGAATGTAAAGAATAAGATGAATGGTACATAGACAATGGATTTTCTTCACACATGACCAGGGATCAAGACAAATTCATCAGCTTTAAGAGAAACGGTGGCAATGTTGCATTTGGAGATGACTCATCTGCCAAAATACTTAGAGAAGGTGTCGTAGAGCTTGGAATAAAAAATGTAAAAGAAAAGAATGTTCTATTGGTTGAAGAATTGAATCATAATCTACTCAGTGTTAGTAAAATGTGTGATCAAGGATACACTCTTACGTTTGATTCTCGAAAATGTAAAATCAGAGAAAATAATTCAGGAAGATTGGTTGCAACTGCAACAAGAAGATCGAACAACATATACATCCTAGAAATGAAGAAGAGAGAGAAGACATAAGCCATGCAAAAGGATTCTAAGGAAGAAAATGTCCCAAAGACCAAAAATAAGGATGAAGTATTATTGAGTGCCACATGTTCAGGGGGAGCAACCCCAAAGAAGAGAGTTACATTTTTCCATTAAACTCAAGGGGAGAAGCCCTAAACTTTTCCATTGATGTCAAACGGGGAGAGAAATTGGGATCATGATGATAGGGGGAGCATGAGTGTTGCCATCAATGACAAAGGAGGATATTGTTGGAAGATTGGTTGTTGTCATTGATGTCAACCCTAGTCATGGGTTTTGGACCGCAAGATTGATAAAGTTATTTGGACATGAAGGACAATGCACATGCATATAAAACACCCATGAATAGATAGTATACATCATGCTATTTTCGGTGGTATGTGGAATGCCACATGGATCCTCATGGTTGAGGAGAAATTAATTTTTGAAGATGACAAAGTGAATTGAAAAAGGAAGTACATGTAGGCCCTGAAAATAATTAAAGAAAAGAATTACAAAATAAGAAAGTTTCAGGTCAGCCCTAATGTTAAAAGGAAGTGACATAAATGGTATAAATAAATATCATTATACAGTCATTTGATACAAGTCGAATTTCAGAGGGAAGAAGAAGTAAAAGAAGGCTGGATTTGAAGGGATGATGAAGTCTTTTGGTGATGTGTTCTAAGGTATGTTATTTTCAGGTCATCTTACCATTTTTTCTATAACCTTTTTTCTAGAATGATTCAGGTGGTGAAATCACTATGGTATTGAGAAGACATATCAAGGTACCTCTGGTAAAAATTTCAGCTTTTGATTTTCTATAATTATGGAGATACACTCTGCGGAAGATATGGTTTGTGACCAGTCCTGAAACTAGTCAATAAACAGGTGTTCCGTGAAAAGCAATCATAACTTCTTCATACAGAATCCAAATGACGTGGAACTAATTCCATTGGAAGGTGTACGGATTTTTTTTTCTTGTGTGTGAGTTTCAAAATTGGATGTTAAATATTGAGCGCGGGGAATGCTGTACAAGTTGGGTCTTCTAAACAAACCAGAATTGAATAACGTCTACCATTCTTTATATAACCTCTTTTTGGGGAGGATTCAAGGAAGGAAAATTGGAGGAGTTTTAGAGAATACATTGAGTAATATTATCTACAGGATCATAGTACTCCAAGAATTGAAGAATTGCAGAAATTGAAGAAGTCTTAGGAAGCATTATCAGGTTCTATGTGATGATTGGTTGATGGTGATGATTTAATGTAAAGTTTTATTATCTCTCATATATTATTGGGTGGAAGGAAGGGGCAATGATGGAGAGTTCAAATCTCTCTTGATATTTGAGGATTGTATATTCCTCTTGGAGGTTTATCCCTCCCTTTACATTTGGAAGCTATAGCTACCTTTGGAATTCATTACTTCCCTTGAACAATAACTATTGATTATTTCTCATATATTGTGCATGGTGTATTGTAGTGTATTGGTGTAACTCTTATACTATTGTTCATTTCTCATTGGATATAGTTGAATGGTTTAAGTATAAGATGAAAAAGGTTTTAAATTGTACTTGATACTGATTCGCCCCCCTCTCAGTATCAACAGGGGCTAGCCAGTCACAGATGAGCTAGATCTTGGTTGGATCCACATGCACACCATGTTGATCAACGATGTATCCTAAGTTATGGACCATGTCCATGCCGAAGGAGCATTTTTCCAAGTTTTCATATAGTTTGTGTTGCCACAGGGTGTGCAAAACCTGTGCTGCAAGTGTTCTGCCCAGGTGTTGTTGTAGATGAGTATTTCATCTAGATACACCACTACGAAAGTATTGGTGAAAGGTCACAGGATATCGTCAATCATCCTCATAAAATTTGTTGGAGCATTTGTCAAACCAAATGGCCTGACCAACCATTCAAAAAGACCTTATTTTGACTTGAAGGTATTCTTCCATACATCTGTCTGTTCTATTGGGACCTGGTGGTAGCCATACTTTAGATCAATATTACTAAATTATTTGGCCCCCGTTAGCTGATCAAGGAGGTCGTCGATTTGGGGAATCAGGTATTGGTTTCAGACTGCGATTTTATTCAAGGCCCGATAATCAATGAACAATCACCAAGTCTCATCTTTCTTCTACACCAACACGATTGGAATCCCACAAGGTGATGAGTTGGGATGGATGTGCCCCTTGTGGAGAAGTTCTTGGATCTACCTCTTAACCTCCCCATTTTGTAACAGAGAGCAACAGTAGACTGGCCCATTGGGTAGTGGTGTTCCTAGGTTTAGATGGATGGGATGCTTTACCTGGCAGTGCAGAGGTACCCCAGTAGGAGAGGACAAGATATATGAGTATTCTTCCATGACCTTATCCACTTTCCTTTTTTGTGTGGAGAGATAATCCACGGAGGCCCTGGATGTGGTTGCAATCTTTCGCTCACACTAAGAGTGAATCATGAAGACGAAAAAATTCTTGGTCTGAGAGATGAGCTTCCTGCATTGCTTAGCAGAGATGAAGGAAATAACACTAGGAGGGACTACCTCGGTATCCTATACAATTTCTTGTTCAAAGTAATAATAACACTATGAGGCCTAGACTCATATACATCATGATGTTTCCTTAAATACGGTTGGACCAAAATAACATTACAAACTTCTATAGGAGAAACATCACACAATACCTCATCTATGAAATGCTTGATGTCATACGACAGTCGACACTGTTGGATGATGTGAAGATCGCTTCCTTGGTGGAGCCATCCAGTGATGTAGGGTTGTGGGTGTGGAATTGTTGGAAGGGTCAGCCGCTTGATGACCTTTTCTAAGATGAGGTTCTTCTAGCTACCCCTATCAACGATTAAGTGTAGTGGGGTGTGTTTTACCCACATTTTGAATGGAAGAGGTGCTCTGCTTCTTCTGGCTCATCTGGTTCACCAGGTTGGAGCTTGGTGGTAGCAACGGTGGCACTAGGTTCCATGTCAATGATCTGTCTTCCCCTTTCTGATTCTGACTCATAGTCAGAACCTGCATATGATTCATAGGCTTTCACTTCAGCCACGAGCGACTGCTTTGAGTGACAATTAGCAGTGTTATGCCAAGGGCTCTTATGGAAGTCACACCACTTCCTGGTATCTTTCTTTGTCTTTTCAGTGTCCTTATTTGTTTGCAGCTTGGACTGGTTGTTTGGATACTGTCCATATTTTCTCTGTCCTTTCTTTTGTGGGTTGGGGTCACCTTTTCCTGGATTTTTCTGTGAGGGGTTCCCAGGCCCAAATTTTGCATCTTATGTTTGAGCTTCTTCTCAATTTTGACGACATATCAGTAGGCCGCGCCCAAGGATGAGAAGTCCAAATTACATTTCAGTCTAGATGTATCTATGCAAATAACCACGATACTTGAGAACTAGATGTCACTATGAATCTTTGATACCCATCTTGGTGTGCAAGTTATGGAAGATATTTGTGAACTTTGACACTGCTTTGTCTCTTTCTTGTCACTGCTTGGTCCATTTGGTATACAAGTCATCATAAATTCCGACATGGTAGTATTATTCCTTAATAGCATCCCTGAAGGATTCCCAGGTGGCCGCGAATGTAAATAATGAGGGTTCCTCTATTTCCTTTTTCTCACAGAAATTTTCCCACCAATCTTTCACATGGGGAATGGATTTGAGGAGCGCAAAAGTAATCTTTCCTCTATTCGAAAAGTTATGGACAGAAAAATACCCTTCTAGTAGATTCAACCATTTGTCTACAACATATGTGTCTATCTTACCTTTAAATATAGAAATATTGAAGTTGATATGTACCTTGAAGGGGGAGGAGCCTCCACTAGAGGAAGATGTGTCGCCTGTTGGAAGTCGTCGAAGGATTTGTGCGAAACTATCCATCATCTCATTCCTCTGTTGCATGAGGGATTCTTCAAGAAACATTTTGAAAGGATCTCTTGTCCTATCATCTTTATTTTCTCCTACCATGAGAGGTTGCTTGGGTGTGTAAGAGATTTTTTCATCAAGAGAAACAAGCTCGAGACCCAATTCTTTGTACCCTGACCTCATTCGGGACATGCATTAAGACGACAAGGATCAGAACACTCTGATACCATTGATCCAGATTTTATGAGCATAAAGAAATGAATAAAAATTATTAAAATATTCTTAATAAAGAATAACATAGATATAGTAAAACTGGTTTTCTATTCAATAAGGAAATCAACTAAAACTGTAAAATGCAGTAGAAAACAAGATTGATAGAATGGCAGTGTATTATCTCTGAGAAGAGATGTGACGGTTGTGCTCATTCACAAGAAGATGGTTACAATGAGGCTCTGAAGGCATTTTTACAATAAATAGGAATGTCAAAAACCCTGGACATCCAAAAACCTAACCCTAGGAGATGAAGCGCCAAAAGTCATGTGGGCCATGTTTGGGTAAGTTAGTACATCAACTTCCCGGGGTCGTAACATTTGCATACGATCTTCGTTTTAGGCACATGATATCCCGTTGGAAAGGTCTAACCGAGAAGAAAATATTTTGACTGGCCCAGGGAAATTTATTTGGAATTACCTTGGGCCCCAAATTCCCAAACAACGTCATTTAGGGCCTCAAAACGACCCTGAAAGTTTGGAACCCGAAAACCTGCCGAAAAACTGCCAAGGTGGAAAAGTATTTTTCAAGCCAGTGGAATATGTGGGTGGTCACCGATGTCCACCTGATTCAATCCTCCCTTATTAGGAATCAATGGTCTCCATTGCATTGATTTCCCCCATCGGATGAGGAAATTTCTGCTAATTTTGGCCCCAGGTGAGCCACTTGCCTTGGTGCAGGAGTTTCTCTGCTTTGATGACTCGATAAAGATGGATATTTTGATGTCGAGTTTCATTGATCTGTGTGTCCACAATATGATCACTATATTCCTATTTAATGTTGTTAGGGTTGATCTCTATTGGTGTCAACTGCTCTACTATCTCTAAGGTGTCCAATAATGGTAGGAAATATGGCTAAAGGAGAGCCACATTGAAGACTGGATGCAGACCAAAGAAGGGGGAAATTTTGAGCTCAAAATCACTGTCACCCACAACCTTGGTGATGGTGTACGACCCATAATAGAGTGTGTGAAACTTATGATGGGGCCCTGTAAGGCATTCTTTCTGCAAATGCAGCCAAACTTTGTCACCCACCTGAAACTTATGTGGCACCCAATATTGATAATGGTGTTGCTTGTGCTTGGCATTATACTTCTGTAGAATTTCTTGAACCTGTTGGTAGATGTGCTGGATCCACTCAATGAAACTGGTGGATTTTTTATCTTCTGATGGAGTAGGGGATGAGTCGGCTGAGGTGGTCGCCATGGGTAGTGCAACATCCATGGGGCCCAATGGTTGAAATCCCAACCCCACCTGAAAGGTGTTGTGGCCAGTTGAGCTATGGAGGGCTCAGTTATAGCTATGTTGGACATAGGGAAGAATCTCATCCCATGTGTGGGTTTTTTTTGAATTTTACATGCACAGGATATGTACGACCACTCAATTGACGACCTCGGTTTGGCCATCTATCTGGGGGTGGAAGGCAGTGGATTTGGTGATCTTGGTATCCAAAAATGACTAGAGGCTTGACCAGAATGAGCTGAGGAACCGACTATTACGGTCTAAGATAATGGTGCGTGGCATCACAAAATGTACCCATACTCATTCAAAGAATATATTTGCAGTGGATTCCATTGTGATGTTCATCTTGCAGGTGACTAGAATCACCATCTTGGAAAAGCGATCAACAACAAAAAAAACACGGTCATTTCCCCTCTTGGTGGATGGGAGGCCCAACATGTAGTCCATTGAGATGGATTCCCACGACGTGTTAAGAGTAGGTAGAGAGGTGTACATGTTATGTTTCTTAGTGGTTAGTTTGGAAATAGCATAGGGTGCAAGACCTAATATACTTGTCGACATCTCATCGAAGTTTCAGCCAGTAGAAATGTTTTTGCATCACTGCCACTGTCTTTTCGACGCCAAAGTGTCATGCCACCTGTTGGCACAGGGGAAGACCTAGGGTTCAACACTTCAACAATGCACCAACAACACCTTAACTATCGGCCCTTTCGGCAACACCTATGAAGCAGATGAAGTCTCACCCAAGGTAGAGGCAGGGGTGGTTGGAGGACTCCAGTGTTTGCAACCTTAGCTAGGACACAGATTTGTGATTACAATACTCTAACAAAGCACTTAACAATTGTCATTCATTAGTACTTAACCCTTGTCTACAACCCAGATAAACCCTAATTACATTGCAACGTAGTATTCAACAAGATTCAACACATTCAAGCACTAAGTGCATCAACATAGATTAGATCTAGCATCTCAATCACATCATTAGGAACTAAGCTATCATATTCATCTAAGAATACATCATTGCACTAAGAATTAATCATATGAACCATAAAACAACCATAATGAAAAAAGAAACCATAATGCAGAATGTACATTGTTCACCCCTTTCCTGGGGCTACGTCCACCAACTCTTTGTCTTCTTTATTATCTTATGTCAATCATCTACATGCACAAAGCCACAAGGTTCTACTCCTCCTAGGATAGGAGATCTGTGCGCACCTCACCAGATCCTCCTTCCTCGAGCTAGGTTATAGCACAAAGAATTTACACAGTCTCTTACATTCACTTGCAATTAGCCTTGCAAGCCTCACACCGTATGCACAAATAATTTTCAACTATCACTTGCACTTGTCACATTAGCCTTCACTTGCCCTTTTGCACTTAGCATCACACCCTTTACTTAGATTGCCTAGATTTGTATTTATACATTACAAAATGGGCCTAAACATGGGTAAACCCATGGGATGACATCCCCATACCCATTACATAAGCCCAAAACCAAAAAATCCCTAAACAAGGGGTTGAGATCCTGCGATCTCTACTTCGAATTGCTCTCCGTCCTTGATAGCCTGTCAAAGTCCCAAAATAGGTCAAACCTGACCAAGGATCTCCATAACCTGGTCAAGGGACAACAGACCCCCAACACTCACCTGTGACTCATCCCGAGTCACTCTGATCTGGGTAGCTCTGCCTCAAAATCCTTGAGCCTGGCTCCAACTACTTCGACTTGCTGCTTCGCCAAGGCCTCCTGCTTAGCGAACTCTTGAATAATTACCTCATTCATAGGTCCCTCTAAGAGTTGTTCTAATGAAGTGACTACTTGTTCCAGCTCTTCTCCTCAACCTTCAATCTCCTCAAACAGTTGGAAAGCTTCGTCTAGACTAGTTGGAGCCTCTAAGTCACTTCCATGACTTTTCTCTGTATGGTGTGGACCTGCTATTGAGCAGTGTGTTTTTCCTGGGATCTTTTCATTCTTTTGACTGCTGAAAAGGGCTTCAACTGTGCCTATACTGTTGTCACTTTCTCATTTGCCTCCTGGAGTTGTGACTCCATTGTCTTCGGTTTAGGGTCCTCAGTAAGTCACTCATAAGTCTAGGCACTTCTACTGCTAAGATGTTTCAATTACAAAGATAATGCTCCGATCCTCTCAACTGCACTTTGGTTAGTGGCTTCTCTTTGGTATCGCACATCCTATGAAGTAATTGGTACTGTTTGTATCTCTAGGTATGTTACTCTCTATTAAAGATGTTGGATGGCTTCAACAAGTTGTGCTACTTGATGCTCCACTGGGTCTTCCTCTTTTTGCTCTAAGCCCATCATAGAGAAAAGTTCTCTACTGATTGCTTCTTTTACTCCAACCTTCTCTGCGAGCATATTTTCTTTCTCATGATGGATCTGCACTTTATCCTATTCAAACTTTACTTGTAGGTCATCCTTTTCCTACTGCACAACTCAGCGTAGCTCTATCACTTCCTCTTGGGCTTGCTTCAAGGCCACTATGGCCTGTTCTATTTCTTCCTGTGTGCGACAAAGGCAAGATTTAGTCACATCGGCTAGTCTATGAATTTGGGTAGGCTCATCTCCCAACTCTGTTTCTTCTAATGGTGGGGGTGCAGTGGACATTGCATGGCTGGAGTGAAGGTCCTGTTGTACCCCTCATAGTTCTGATTCAATTGTTTCATACATGGTCTCCTGTTTAGCTTCATTTCTCTGCAAAATATCTTCCGAGGTGTTCGAGATAGCTGTGATGATGAAGTCAAAGTCATCGAGTGTGAGCACAGTCTGCAACTTGGTCTTACTAGATTTTGACTTCTTCCACGATGTGGGTTTCATGGGAGAAACCTTTCTTTTGTTAGACATCTCTGTGTCATCAAGGGGATCTATGGTGGTATTACTTCACCTTGCTTCTATTGATCTTCTTTTCCATTGTTCTCTTCTTTACCTACTTCGTCATCACCTCCTCCTCCAGGTGATTTTGAATCAGTTTCTTCTGATGCATTGCTCAGTTGTTGGACCTCTTATGTCTTCTTCCTTCTGCTAGTTCCAGGTGTATCATACCCTTCACGAGTGACCACCAGGCTTCCGATTAGTTTGGGATTGGATAGTTCTATGGGATTAACAGGGGTAAGGAGCTTTGCAGGCCACTCCTTAGTTATTTCTTCTAGGTCCTCCTCTGTGAGTTTGTAGTAACTCTGTAGTACTTCTTTGTGTTCATCTATGTGTGTAGTGATGTAGATAAAATGTCTGTCTACGTGGAACTTCACAAATGGCCTAAACCTATGCAGGGTGTTTGGTGTTATATGAGGGACAACCTCAATATCCCTCTTTAACTATAGGTAGTAGGTGTGGAACACCGCGTTGGACTACTATTTTTTTCCCATATATCTCGAATACCAGAGAAAAGTGAACTTCACGGATAAGGGTTCAAATGGCTCTAGTTCAGGGAAGGTCTCACCTTCCGGCATCTCCCAAGCTATGAACGTGATGAGGATCGGTATCCAACTAAAATGGAACTCATAGCCCTGATCCTGAACTTCACGAAATTCTTGGTCTAATTGTTTTGCTAAGTAATTTTCTCAGTTCATCTGTAGCCCCTCCACGCATTTCCCTGCGAGGTCAACAACAAACCCTGTGACCTACATGCGTCTGTTCTTCTAGACTATCTCACTAGAAATCAACTAGAAAGAAAGGTGCACTGCACCATTCTGGATGGAGGCTACCTTGTAGCCTTACTTCCTCTTATCCACATCACTGTATGTATATTTAATCTTTTGTGCCAGGGCGGGGTCTACAGCCTTGCCTAGGTAAAATTCTTGCAGGCCTGGTCCCTGCATGCTCGATCCGGTGATCCGATGGATCAATGCTGGGTCGATGGTGATGTGTCTATTGAGCCACAAATAACCACCATGGAAGCTTGAAAACAAGATCTTAATGCACACGTTAACCTCCTGGTGCCTTCCAAAATGGGGTATTTTCATTATGTTCAAGATAGTGGACTGTGCAAGGTCCATAGTCTATGGTTGGTGGATTATCCTCAACTTATTCCCCTTCTTCCTAGTCAAATACCTGTGAGGATCGATCATGTTGAAGTTCTTGCGATCCCCTAGGTTAAATTCGTTGATCTTTAATGTCATGATATTATCCGACAAAATATTTCCTGTGTGTATCCACTTTGGAAGGTACGTAGTGACCAAGGTGTAGTCGAAGTCCCTGGTGACACTTTCATGATTTACCACACCGACCAGGGGCGGGGTGTAGTCGGGAAGGATGGAAGGGATTAAGTTCATGTTTTCCAAGTCATCTCGATGCTTGGTTCTTTTCTTGGCTGCAACTTAGGATGGTCTAGATCTACGAGAAGTCGACGGGAAGGCTTGCACTCCTCTCATTAATGAATCTTTAATTTCGATGAACATCACCTTCTCAGCCGTAAGTTCGATGAGAAATTCTTCGACAGACTTTTCTGCGGCGCTGAGTTTGTCCAACATGCACACTCGATATTGAATAACTCAAGTCAATGAACAAATGCTCAATGTAATAGAACAAGTAGCAAAATCTCAGTAAGCACAACACAGTAACAATGAGTTCTCTTGTTGGATCGGATACAATTCGCGAAAGTGTGCTCAGTGAAACAGTCGATGAAATAAGTAGACAATAATGTAATAGATTCCTCCAATGGACAAGAGGCCTTCATCAATGCAGTTATGTCCATTATGGCATGGTCTCAATGGTCCGATGGAGAGCTTCATGATAATAACTATTGTTCTAACCATTTGGGAACGTCAATCTAATAGTTATAATTTCTCCAACGGTCATATTGCTCTGCCATGGAAAAGTCCAATCTGAGCTGCTATGATATTCTGATGAAGTTCGAATTCTAGAGACCTTCCTTCTGTGAAGACTTCTCTAGAATTTCCTGTAATTTCTCCAACTTTGATTTCTTCTTACTGAGCTTTCTAGCCTTCTTCCCTGTGATCTGTGTCTCAGTATTGCTCTTTCCATTCTGATTCTTATCTACTCTTGGTATAGTAACTTCATGTTGTTGGTGATCTTTCCTAGGGTTCAAGGCCAATACTTCTTCTCTGTCTGGGGTAGGTGCTCTACTCTCTTGTACAGATAGGTGTTTCATGTCTTCTTGTGTTCTTTCAACTTCGACATCCAGATTTTTGGTCCTCAATAGCTTCGAATGGTTTTCTTCTTCTTCCAGTAAGTTTGATATTCTCTTAGCCATGAAGTCTCTTAGTTCTTTTTTTTTTCCTGTTCTAGAGCTTTCTGTTCTTGTTTTCTTCGGATCTGATCTTTATCAATCTAGGTTTTTCCTAATAATATAGCAAGTGGGGCGTTGTTCTCAATAAATTTAACAATCTCAAATTCTTCTTCTGTCGAAGTTCCATGAGCACTCATAGATTTTTGGGTAAGTCTTCCACATAGGGTTATCAAATTTCCTCTAAACAATCCTATTCCTCCCATTGAAGGAATCATAGCAGGCTTTCCTAAAATTTCCCAAGTTCTTTCTGTCATAATATTCACTTGTGTTTCCTCGTGCAGAACACAGTCTATGTCGAAGTATCCTATTCTTGTTTCTATGCACTCTTTCTCTTTGAAGATCTATGATAAGTTGATATCTTTGTGGTCATTTAGGGTTTCTTTCATTTTCAGTAATACAATCTCTAATTCTTTCTGGGGTTATGTCATGGTCTCAGTTTCTTGGCCTTCCTCGGAGTTTTCTTGTCTCATATTCATTCTTTCAACCTTAGCAATCATTCTAGGGAAATCCAGAATGTCATGTTCCATAGATTTACAAAAAATACAACTAGGTTTTCTACCAGGTCATGCCTTAGCAAGATGTCCCGGTCTTCTACAACTGTAACAAAGAGTTAACCCTCTCTTTCTCTTAAATGATCCCCAACCTTTATTAAATGTGCACTAGGATCATAGTAACTAACCTACAAAAAATTCTTCCTAGGATCCTGCATCCATTTGTTAGTCCAAACATTCTTTCTATGCATAGGAATAACATATCTTTCATTATTTTGATCAGATCTACTCATATCAAACCTTATTTCTTCTAGTTGTGCCCTAGTTTTCAGACTAGGACAAAATTGATCAAACATACCTAAATCCATACTTTCAAAACAAAAAATTCCACTTATCTTACCTTTAACAAAGCACAAATATTTTGGATCTTACCTCTTTTCTCCAGATCTACCTCATTTCTTAGCATAGAGCTTCACAAGCCAAGTAGAGTACTGCGCACTAAAGCAACAGATCTATGCACAGAGCTTTCTTTATTTTCCTCAGTTCCTAGCAATCACAATTTCAGGTCTTAACAACGAAACCATTTTTTGGCAAAGGGCCAGACCCAGGGTTCAACGCTTCAACAGTACACCAACAAAACCCTAACTACAGGCCCTTTCGGAAACACCTGCGAACTAGATGAAGTCTCACTTGAGGTAGAGGCAAGTGTGGTTGTAGGACTCCAGTGTCTACAACCTTAGCTGGGACACAGATCTATGATTACAATACTCTAACAAAGAACTTAGAAGTTATCATTCATTAGTACTTAACCCTTGTCTACAAAGGAACACAGTATTCAACAAGATTCAACACATTCAAGTACTAATTACATCAACATATATTAGATCTTCACATCATTAGGAACTAAGCTATCATATTCATCTAATAATACATCATTGCACTAAGCATTAATCATATGAACCATAAAACAGCCATAATGCACAAAGAAACCATAACACAAGATATACGTGGTTCACCCCCAGCCTGGGGCTACGTCCACCAACTCTTCGTCTTCTTTATTATATTATGTCAATCATCTACATGCATAGAGCCACAAGGTCCTACTCCACCTAGGACAAGAGATCCATGTGCACCTTTCCAGATCCTCCTTCCCCAAGATAGGTTATAGCACAAAGCCTTTACACAAGATCTTACAGTCACTTGCAATTAGCCTTGCAAACCTCACACAGTATGCACAAAGAATTTACAACTATCACTTGCACTTAGCACACTGGCCTTCACTTTCCCTTTTTCACTTAGCATCACACCCTTTACTTACATCGCCTAGATTTCTATTTATACATTACAAAATGGGCCTAAACATGGGTAAAACTATGGGACAACATCCCAATACCCGTTACATAAGCCCAAAACCCAAAAATCCCTAAACAAGTGGTCGAGATCCCGCGATCTCCACCCTAGACAGCCTGTCAAAGTCCCAAAATAGGTCAAACCTGACCAAGGATCTCCAAAACTTGGTCAATGACCAACACCACCCTACTATAGTGAGATTATCAAATCAGCTTCGTGCGCTCATGTGATGGAACGTAGAGATGGCCCATATGACACAACAACCCGTACTGAAGATGGAAATTAGCGACCACTGAGTTGGTGCCCAACATTTGGTAGGTGGTGGAGAAGTTAGGGTCTATCTCATAGAGGTGTGTCCATCCATAGGTCTCATGGTCAGAAGAGTCTAGCACTGTGGTGAGTGCCACGACTGGAGTTCATCTACGGTAGTCAACAACTCGGTTGGTACTTCCTGTTTTATACTTGATGTTGAGTTGGAACTGTAAGTATGTTGACCACTTCTGATGGTGGTCATTCTGCAATTTTCCTTGGGTCTACATGAACTGTAATGGCTTGTGATTAGTGTGGATGATCGTCTACTTCCCAAGAATGTAATGTCTCCACTAGCGGCAGGCTTTCACAATGGATTACATTTCTTGGTCTTGAGTAGGGTACCTACGGACATCCTCTGATTTTGTCTCACTAATATGTCACGGGGTGGTTGTGTTGAGTGAGAACGACACCCACAACATAGTCTGAATATTTTTTCTCAATCTGAAAGGGATGTTGCAGGTTTGGTAATGAAAGTACTGGGGATGAGCACAAATTCTTCTTCAAGTTAGTGAAGGCTTGTTGTTGATACATGCCCCACACAAATTTTTCCTTATCGCCACCCCTAGTTACTTGGTTGAGGGACCATGCGATATGAGAGAATCCTAACATGAACCTGCGATACAAATTGGTGAGGCCCAAGAAGCTCTGAAGTTCAATGAGTGTGGTTGGGGCTGGCTAGTCATGGAAGAATTGGATCTTGGTTAGATCCACATGCACACCATGTTGATCAATGATGTATCCTAAGTAATGGACCTTATCCATGCTGAAGGAGCATTTTTCCAAGTTTTTATATAGTTTGTGTTGTCACAAGGTGTGCATAACCTATTGAATATGTTGCAAGTGTTCCACCCAAGTCTTGTTGTAGATGAGGATGTCCTTCAGATACACCACTACAAAATTATTGGTGAAAGGTCATAGGATATCGTCCATCATCCTCATAAACGTTGTTGGAGCATTTTTCAAAACAAATGGCATGACCAACCATTCAAAAAGTCCTTCTTTTGAATTGAAGGCAGTCTTCCATACATCTGTCTGTTCTATTGGGACTTGGTGGTAGCCAGACTTCAGATCAATATTACTGAGGTATTTGGCCCCCATGAGCTGATCAAGGAGGTATTCGATTCGGGGAATTGGGTACTGGTTTCAGACTATGATTTTATTCAGAGCTCGGTAATCAATCTAGAGTTGTCAGGTCCCTTCTTTCTTCTGCACTAGCATAATTGGGATCCCACAAGGAAATGAGCTGAGATGGATGTGACCCTTGTGGAGTAGTTCTTGGATTTTCCTCTTGATCTCCTCATTTTCTAATAGAGAGTGATAATAGACTGGCCCATTGGGTATCGGTGTGCCTAGGGTCAGATCGATGGGATGCTTGACCTGGCAGTGCAGAGGTAGCCCGGTAGGAGAGGAGAAGATATCTAAGTATTCTTCCACGACCTTATCCAGTTGATTTAGTTGTGTGAAGAGATCGTCTATGGAGGCCCTAAATGTGGTTGCGATATTTCGCTCACTCTGAGAGTGAATCATTAAGAAGGAAAACTTCTCGGTCTGAGAGATGAACTTCCTTCATTGCTTGGCAGCGATAAAGGAAATAGCACTAGGAGGGACTTCCTCAAGTATCCTGTACAATTTCTTGTTCAAAGTAATTGTTGGAAAAGGGGAAGACCCAGGGTTCAACGCTTCAACAATGCACCAACAAAACCCTAACTATTGGCCCTTTCAAAAACACCTACGAAGCAGATGAAGTCTCACTCGAGGTAGAGGCAGGAGGGGTTGCAGGAATCAGGTGTCTACAACCAGGATGGGACACATATCTGTGATTACAATACTTAACAGACCACTTAAACAACAATATGCATTAGTTTCTTGAATCTCATTCACATCGCAGATCAAACCCTAAGTACAGAACAAAGCAATAATAATAAAGATCAAGGACTTCCAATAACTTAGCACATAGCATTAGCTCAGATATAGCAGTCATTCATCTTTAAGCACTAAGCATCAGATGCATTCATTATAACAACAACACTAAGAAGATAAAAACATAAACAACATTGCACAAAGCACATCAAGACACAGGATATATGTGGTTCACCCCAGTGTGGGGCTACGTCCACCAAATTATTTGTCTTCTTTATTAGTCTTCAATATTCTTACATTCATTTGGTCCTGTGCACAAAGCCACAGAGCCAAAATCCATAGATCCTCCTTCCAAAAATCAGGTCAAGGCATAGAACCAACTCCTTACTAGCAAAGAGCCATACTAACATATCATGCACATAACCAATCAACCAAATATATTACATTTCTTTCACTAAGCTACTACTACTTTCTACATTACATTCCTTCCTATATATACTTTTACAAAAAGGCCTAAACATGGGTAAACCCATGGGTTGACATCCCATAACCTATTATATAAACCCTAGTAAACCCTTTTCATGGTCCACAAGCCCGCAAAACAAGTGAGATCCTGTGATCTTAGCTCCGCCTAGGCACTCTGTTGGCATAGGGGTAGACCCAGGGTTCAATGCTACAACAACGCACCAACAAAGACCTAATTACTGGCCCTTTCAGAAACACCTATGAAGCAGATGAAGTCTCACCTAAGGTAGAGGCAGGGTTGGTTGCAGGACTCAAGTGTTTGCAACCTTAGCTGGGACAAAAATCTGTAATTATAATACTTAATAAGGAACTTAGCACCATCAGTTCCTCAATATGCAATTAATCATCCACTTCACTGATAAAACAGGGCTTCGCAACATTTTCATTAATATAATGTACTTAAGCACTTAGCATAAACAGAGAGGTAGATCTAGTAGATCAATCACTAAGCACATTCATATGGATCAGATCTAACATTCTTGTATGTCATTAGCACTAAGCATAAGCAGATCTATATAATCATCTCAAATCACTTAGCAAAAGAAGACATAAACACATTAAGACAAGCAGAAAGCAAGACAACACAATGTTTACATGGTTCACCCCCACCCTAGGGCTACATCCACTAACTCTTCTTCTTTATTATATTCAGTCAATTGGTTACAAGCACAGAGCCATCAAAACCCTACTCCGCATAGGACAACAGATTTGTGCAACTCGCTAGATCCTTCTTCCTTGATTCACAACACTCAAACTTCCCTAATCTGTTACAATTACCTTCACTTAGCTCTGCAAGTCTCTTACAGTTTTGCACTAAGCACTTACAGACTCTACCTGCACTTAGCATACATTCACACCACATAGATTCACTATTCAACTTCAACTACTTCTTACATTGCCTAGTCTTCTATTTATACATTCAAAATAGGCCTAAACATGGGTGAAACCATGGGCCGACAACCCATTACCATTACATATTCCCAAAAACCCAAAAATGATCCCAAAGTGGGCCGAGATCCCATGATCTCCTCTTCGTCTTGCGCTCATCCTTCAACAGGTTGTCGAAGTCCCAAAATAGGTCACTATGACCAAGAATCTCCCAAAACTTGGTCAAGGGCCAACAAGCCCCCAACACTCACCTGTGACTCATCCTGAGTCACTCAGATCTGACTAGTTCTACCTCGAATGCCTCGAGCTTGGCTCGAGCTACTTTGACCTGCTGTTGTGCGACAGCCTCTTTCTCAGTGAACTCCTGGATCACTATGTCATTCATGGGCCCTTCTAGGCATTGTTCTGCTGTGATGACAACCTTTTCTATCTCTACTCCTCATCTTTCAATCTCTATGAATAATATGCATGCCTTATCTTGCACTGGTTGAAGCTGTTGAGTAACTTCCATCACTCTGCTTTGAATCATATGGATCTGATGTTGGGCGGTGCATTTCTATTAAGACTACTTCATTCTTTCCTTGAGTTGTGACTCTAATGTCTGTAACTATGGATTCTCAATGAGTTTCTCATATGTTTGGGTGTTGCAGTTACTCAGCTTCTTGCACTCAAAGGCAAGATCTTTTAGTCTATCAATTGCACTACAGGCAGTTTTTTCCCTTTGGTGTCTTACATCTTGAGGGGTCTTGAGCACAGTGCAGAGCTCCAAGTCTGCTATGCGCTGCTGGAGCTGCTGGATTACTTCTTCAAGTTGTGCCACTTTCTATGGAACTCACTCTTTGTTCTTTACTTCTATGACTGTAACAGAGTGAAGTGATCTGTGAACCATTTCCTTTATTTTGAGTTTCTCTGTGAGAAACTGTTCCTTTATTTGCTGCAGTTGTGATTTTTCTTCATCCCACTTCGCTTGTAGAGCAAGATTTTTTCGTTCTGTAGTACTGCATTGTTCTACAAGGTCTCCCTGTACTTGTGCCAAAGTCTGATTAGATTGCATTATTTCTTCCTAAGCTCGTCAAAGGCGAGCTTCGATTATATCAGCGACGTGGTGGAGTTGAGTTGGCTCATCTCCCAGTTTTGATGTTCCTGCTGACAGAGGCATAGTGGAGATTGCGCATTTGGATTGTAGTGCTTGTTGCACTCCTTGGATCTCATCCTTAATATGATGGAACACCTCCTCCTGCTTAGATTCTTACTTCTCTACTATCTCCAACAAATCATCATTCAGGGCTGCTATGATGAAATTGTAGTCATTAGAGGTGAGGATGGTCTACATTTTGGTCATGGTTTCTTTCACTTTCTACCGAGAGGAAGGTTTTTGCAGGGAAACCTTCCTTTTATTCGAGGGATCCTCCTCGTCTCTACGTAGTGTAACCTCACCTTTCTTCTGTTCAACTTCTGCGCCATCTATCTCTCCTCCATCTCCTCCTTGATCTATTGATATGGGAGCGATATTCATTGAAGCATTGTCTAAATCATGGACCTCTTCGGTCTTCTTTATCTTGCTAGGTTCGGGTGTATCCGGTGTAGTTTCTGGACTGTCTATATCATATTTCTCCACAGGGTCTAATGGAATGAGGAGGTCCGCCGACCAATCCTTGGCGATTTCTTCTAAGTCCTCCTTTTTCAACTTGTAGTAAGATTGTAGTTGTTGCTTGTTCTTGTCAGTGCATGCTGTAATATCCGCGCTGAATTTTATTAAAGGCCAAAACCAATGGAAAGTATTTGGCATGATGCATGGCTCGGACTGGATAGATAACTTCATCTGATTGTAATATGTGTGGAATACGACATTTGAATTCCATTGTTTTTTCATGTCACTGGAATACCACAGTGTATTGAACTTCACGGCTAGAGGTTCAAATGGCTCGATGTCCGGGAAGGTCACACCTTCCGGCATCTCCCATGTGATGAAATAAATTAGGATTAGAAGCCAATTGAAGTGGAACTCGTATCCTTGATCTTGCACTTCCTTGCAGTCCAGTTCCAACTGGTTCACGAGGTACTTTACCCAATTCATTTGTAGGTCCTTCACGCACTTCCCTGTAAGGTCGACTACAAATCCAGTGACTTGGGTGGGTCAGTTCTTGCAGACCAACTTTCCCATGATCAATTGATAGGCTAGGTGCACTACATCGCTTTCGAAAAAAGCTACCTTGTAGCCTCACATTCATTTTTCGACATCGTCGTAGGTGTATTTGATCCTTTGTGCTAGAGTGTGATCCATTATTTTTCTAGGGTAGAAATCCTATGGGTTAGGGCCTTGCATACTGAGCCCTATGATCTGATTGATAAATGTTGGATCCATTGCGATACAACGATTTAACCACAAGTATTTGCCATGGTAACAGGACAACAACAGTTTGACACATGCATTAACTTCTTGGTGTCTTCTAAAGTGAGGAATCTTCATGATGTTGAGCAGTGTGGACTACGTGAGGTTATGGGTCCATGACTGAGGGACGATCTTTGAATTCTTTCCTTTTTTCCTGGTTAGGTACTTATGTGGGGTGAGAATGTTGTAGACCTTCCTATCGCCGAGGTTGAAGTCGCTAAACTTCAACGCTGCTATCTTTTCTTGATCTGCATGAACTACACGTATCCCCTTCGAGAGGTACATAGTGACCAATTCATACTCAAAGTCTCTGGGCACAGTGTCTGGATTTATTTCGCCGCTTAGAGGTGGTAGATAGGCAGGTAAAATGCTCGGAATCAACTTAGCATTCGTGAGATCATCTCTGTGCTTGGTTTTCTTCTCATATGTGGGGTTGTGATGGTCTGTCTTGAGAAGTGGATGGAGAGGCCGATAGTCCTCTCATCGATGATGCTTGTAGACTGGTAGACAATCCTCTCTCCGACATGACTCTTTCAGTCATCAAGTTGAGGAGTACTTATGTTACTGATTCTTCAACTGCAGTGATCTCGTCGGACATACGTGCTCGGGATTAATAATATCAGGTTCACAATTAACTCAGATACTACACTAGAATAAATAGAAAGAGGGTAATGATCATTGTATACAATTCACTTGGTTTGCGGGCTCAAATTCTTGGTTAGCAAAAGTGTTCTCTATGCATGGCGTGATGGGATAAATAGGCAACTCGACAACGGTTCTCTTGTAACGGGTATGGAGCCTCATTAACTCTTGTTTTGTTCTTTATGGCACGATCCAATGTCTGGTGTCAAGCTATAAATGCTTTCCGACCCGTTCGGAGTGGCAGTCAAATGGATATATCAGTCCCAACGACTATATTGCCTCGTCATGGTGAAGTGCCATGTGTTTCTATTCTGATATCCCCATGAAGCTCCCATTCTGCAAATTTTCCGTCTGCGAAGTTCCCTTTGGAACCTTCTATAACTTTTCAAACTTAGCTCTCTTCTTACTTATGTTTCTAGCCTTCCTCCCAGTGAGCTTCATCTTGGTAGTCCTTTTTTCATTCTGATTCTTATCGTCTTTGGACATAGTCATTGCGCGTTGTTGAGATTCTTTCCTAGGATTCGAGATTAACACCTCTTCTTTGTCTAGGGTAGGTATTTCAATCTTCTGTGGATTCTCTAGTGTTCTTTCAACTTCAACATTCGGGTGTCTAGTGTTAAATAGATTTGATCTGTTCTCCTGTTCTTTGATCAAGTGTGTGATCCTTCTAGTCATGAAATATTTTAACTCTTGTCTCTTCTTCTCCAAAACTTATTCTTCTTCTTTTCGTCTAGCTTGATCTCTTTCAATCCAAGGTTTCCCTAGTAACATGGTAAATGGGCCGCAGTCCTCAATAAATTGAATAATCTCAAAATCTTCTTCTTTCGAAGTTCCATTGGAATTCATAGATATCTGAGTGATATTTCCACATAGGTTTACAAGTTTTCCTCTGAATAACCCTATTCCTCCTAATGAAGGAATCATAGCAGGCCTTCCTATAGCTTCCCAAGTTCTCTCTGTCATGATATTCACCTATGTTTCCTTATCTAGAACACAGCCAATGTTGAAGTCTTCTATTCTTGCATTGATGCATTCCTTTTCTTTAAAGATCTTTGATAATCTAACATGTCAGTGGTCATTCAAGGTTTATTTCATCTGTAGCAATACCTTCTATGATTCTTTCTGGGGTTATGCTATAACCTTAGTTTCTAGATCTTCCTTAGGGTTTTCTTGTCTTATGTTCATACTTTCAAGCTTAGCAATCATTCTAGGGAAATCCAACACTTCATGGTTCATAGCTTTGCAAAAAATACAACCAGGTCTTCTCCTAGGCCATGCCTTACAAAGATGTCTCGATTTTCTGAAGCTGTAACAGAGGGTTAATCCTCTCTTTCTTCTAAATGACCCCCAACTCCTCTTGTACTACGCATTAGGATCATGGTAGCTATCCTGCAAAAAATTCCTTATAGGATCCTACCTCCATTTGTTAGTCCAAACATTCTTTCTATGCATAGGTATAACATATCTTTCACTATTCTTATCCGATCTACTCATATCAAATCTTCTTTCATCTATTAATACCCTAGTTTTCAAACTAGGACAAACTCTATTAAGCATACCTAGATCCATACTCTAGAAACAAAAATTTCCACTTATCTTACTTCTACAGAGCACAAAGCTTCCAGATCTAAAAATTTTAACTATTCTTACCTTTATTAGAGCACAGAGCTTGCATATTTTACCTCTTTTTAATTAGAAATTCTCACTTTTTCCTTTCTTAGAGAACAAAACTTTCAGATCTTGCTTCTTTTCTTCAGATCCAACCTCTTTTCTTCAGATCGGTCTTCCTTATTTTAGCACAGATCTTTATAAGTCAAGTAGAGTACTTTGCACTAGGGCACATATCTACGCATAGAGATTTCACAATTTCAGGATGAATATTTTCACAAAGCTTCTTCTTTCTCAGTTCCCAACAATCATAGTTTTAGGTCCCAACAACAGAACCATTTGTTGGCACAAGGGCAGACCTAGGGTTCAACGCTACAACAGATCACCAACAAAGCTCTAACTATCGACCCTTTCAACAACACTTGCAAATCAGATGAAGTCTCACTCGAGGTAGAGGCAGGGGTGGTTGTAGGACTCAAGTGTCTACAACCTTAGTTGGGATACATATATGTGATTATAATACTTAATAAGGCACTTAGCACCATCAGTTCCTCAATATGAAATTAGTCATCCACTTCGCTGATAAAACAGGGCTTTCCAACATTCGCACCGATATAATGTACTTAAGCACTTAACATAAATAGAGAGGTAGATCTAGCAGATCAAGCACTAAGCACATTCATATGGATCAGATCTAACATTCTCATATGTCATTAGCATTAATCATAAGAAGATCTATCTAATCATCTCAAATCATTTAGAAAAATAAGACATAAACACATTAAGACAAGCAGAAAGCAAGACAACACAGTGTTTACGTGGTTCACCCCCACCCTAGGGCTACGTCCACCAACTCTTCTTCTTTATTATCTTCAGTCAATTGGTTACAAGCACAAATCCATCAAAACCCTACTCCACATAGGAAAAAAGATCTGTGCAGCTCGCTAGATCCTTTTTCCTTGCATTACAACACTTAGCCTTCCACAATCTATTACAAGGACCTGCACTTAGCTCTGCAAGTCTCTTAAAGTTATGCACTGAGAACTTACAGACTCTACCTGCACTTACCATACATTCACATCACATAGAAGCACTATTCAACTTCAACTACTTCTTACATTGCCTAGTCTTTTATTTATACATTCAAAATAGGCCTAAACATGGGTAAACCCATGGGTTGACATCCCATTCTCGTTACATATTCTCAAAAACCCAAAAAGGATCCCAAAGTGGGTCGAGATCCTGTGATCTCCACTTCGTCTTGAGCTCCTCCTTCGACAGGCTGTCAAAGTCCCAAAATAGGTCACTATGACAAAGAATCTCCCAAAACTTGGTCAAGGACCAACACGCTCCATATTCGACCAACCTATTGAAGTCCCAAAAGTTTTCAAACATGACCAAGGTTTCCTCAAAACTTGGTCAAGGGAAAACATGCCCCCAACACTCACATGTGACTCATCTCGATTCACTCAGATCTAGGAAAAGCTCCTGCAAAGGCCTTGAGCTTAGCTCAAGCTACCTCAACTTGTTGCTTCGCCAGGGCCTCAGTCTTGGCAAACTCCTAAATCACTTTCTCTATAAAATTCCCTTCCAAGCATTGTTCCACTGTCGCAACCACTTGGTCTAGATGCGAGCCTTGGCCTTCAATCTCTCCAAAAATCATGCAGGCTTCGTCCTGCACCAGCTGTAATATCTGTGTAACCTCCATGAAGTTTCTCTGGATGGCATTAATATACTGCTGGAATGCGCGTTTCTCATGTGATATCTTCATTTTCTCAACCGTAGTGAGTGACTTCATCTACGCTTGCACGGTGGATGCATGATGTTGTGCCTCTTGGAGTTGTTCTTCCAGTTTCCTCAACTTTGGATCTTCTGCGAGGAATTTGTAGGTTTGCGCACTATGGTTACTTAATTGCTTACATTCTGATGTGAGTGCCCTGATCCTTCCAACTGTGCTCCTAGTGACTTCCTCCCTTTGATCGCACACTTCTTGCCAAGTGCTCGACACTGCTTGGAGTTATAACTCTATTACTCTCGCTTGAAGCTGTTGAATGGCCTCAGTGAGATTCCCCACTTGAATCTCGGTTGGCTCTTCTTCCTCATGTTCCAAGCCCAACACAGAGCGAATTTCTTTATTCAATACCTCTTTGATCACAGTCTTCTCTGCGAGCAGTTGGTATTTTTCTTTCTATACCTTTGCATTGTCTGCCTCGAATATCGCCTTAATTTCATATTTCTCCTTCTACGCAACTCGAAGTTTCTCTAAGACCTCCTCCTTTTCTTGCTTCAAGGCTTTTGTAGCCTACTCCTTTTCTTCTTGGGCTTTCTTAAGTCAAGCCTCTATTGCATCAGCTAATCTTCGTAATTGGGCGGGCTCATCCCCCAATTCTGCAATTTTCGACGAAGAAGGCATAGTAGGTACTGCGCAACTCAAATGGATGGCTTGCTATATATCCTTCAAATCCTTCTCTATTCTTTCATACAACGTCTCATGATTTTATCCATAGCACTACAATATATCCTTTGAAGCATCCTCCACACCTGCGATAATTAGATTGACGTCATCCTCTACGAGCGTGGAAATCATATTGGGCTTACTGACGCATGTCTTCTTTCTTGATGAGGGTTTCTGTGGAGAAACCTTTCGCTTCTTCGATGTTTTGGCCTCGGTAGGGGGATCCTTTGGTGATGTAACTTCACCTTTGTCTTGATTTTATCCTTATTCCCATCCTTATTCTTGTTTCACTTCGTCTCCTCCTCCTCTTGTGGGTGATTCAGACTTATTTTCCTTTGAGGTGTTGTCCTCGTCATCAGTTTCTATGTTCTGCACTTCCTCCTTTATTCTTCTTTTTCTTCGCGCTAGTCTATCCATCATGTTCGACCCAGGTGACCAAGGGACTTCCAATGATGTTAAGGTTGGATAATTTTGCATCCTCAACTGGTACAAGGAACTCTGCAGACCATTCTTTGGTGATCTCCTCCATATCTTCGTCGGTCAGCTTATAATAGGACTGCAATTCCTCCTTGCTCTCATCCCTGCACGCAATGATGTAGATAAAGTGTATATATGTGTGGAACTTCACCAATGGTCTGTACTGGTGCAATGTATTCAGTGTCATGCATGGAAATGCTTCAATATCATGCTTAAACTGTTGATAGTAAGCATGGAAGACTGTGTTCGATTTCCAGTGCTTCGACATATCATTTGTATACCACAAGGTGGATAACCTTGTAGCCAATGGCTTTGATGGCTCAACTTCTAGAAATGTCACTCCTTCTGGCATATGCCAAGAGACAAATGCAATCATTAATAGTAACCAACTAAAATGGAATTCATAGACCTGATCTTGCACTTCACGATAGTCCTTGTCCATATCGTTGAGGAGTTAACTCTCCCAATTCATTTGCATCCCCTCCACGCACTTTCCTGTGAGGTCTACTACGAATCCAGTGACCTGCATGAGATGGTTCTTTCTAATGAGCTTGCCAGCTATAAGCTAGCAAGATAGGCGCACTACACCATCCTGGATGGAGGCTACCTTGTAGCCTTTCTTTTCCTTCTCTACATCCCCATAATCCTCCTTTATGTGATGTCCCAGGAAGTGATCTAAAGTATTACTTGGGTAGAAATTTTGAGGGTCTATTCCCTACATGCTCAGTCATGTGATGAGGTGGATCAACGCCAGATCCACAGTCACACACCTTTCAAGCCATAGATATCCTCCATGATAGCATGACGGGAGGAGTTTAATGCATGCCTTAACCTCCTTATGTCATCCAAAGTAAGGGATCTTCATTACATTCAAGATCGTTGATTGTGTGAGATCCTTAATCCACAGTTGGGACACTATGCATGACTTCTTCCAAGCCATCTTCATCAAATACCTATGTGGCACGAGCATCGCGTAGTTCTTCTGGTCTCCAAGGTTGAAGTCATTGTTCTTCAGAGCTAGGATGTGTCCTAACTGGGGTCCAACTATGCATATCCCCTTCAGGATGTACGTAGTGATTAGCATGTACTCAAATTCATGTGGGATATTTTCGCAGTTAACCGCACCAGCCAAAGGCAATATTCACTCTGGCAAGACCGACAAGATCTACTTTGCGTTAGCTAGATCATCGCGGTGTTTTCTCCATTTCTCAGTAGTATGGATGGAATGACGTCTAGTGGAGGGGGATTCTTGCAATCCTCCAGTCGATGATGCTTGTATTCCTACAAACATAACTCTCTTAGCCATGATATCCATGAGAATCTCCTCCACAAACTTCTCTAATGCATTGATCCATGAGAATCTCCTCCACAAAGTGTCCTGCCACTTGATTGTAGTGAGGTTCCCAAATCATCTTCGTGCACTCGTTTGATGGAACACAAAGATGGCCCAAATGACACAACAACCCATCCTAAATATGGAAATTAATGACCACTGAATTGGCGCCAAACATTTGGTAGGTGGTGGAGAAGTCAGGGTTTGTCTCGTAGAGGTGGGGCCATCTGGAGGTCTCATGGCTGCAAGAGTCTAGCACTGTGGTGAGTGTTGTGACTGGAGGTCAGATGAGGCCTTTAACGATTCGGTTGGTACTTCTTATTTTATACTTGATGTTGAGGTGGAACTATTGTAAGTATGTTGATGACTTTTGATGGCGGTCATTCTACAATTTTCCTTGGGTCTACATGAACTGTAATGGCTTGTGATCAATGTGGATGATCGTCTCCTTCCCAATAATATAATGTCTCCACTGGTGGAAGTCTTGCATAATGGAGTACATTGATTTGTCATAAGTAGGGTATTTACGGACAACATATGATAGTGTCTCACTATGATATTCCATGGGGTGGCCGTGTTGAGTGAGAACGATGCCCAAAACATAGTCTGAAGCATTTGTCTCGACCTCAAAGGGATTTTGCAGGTATGATAATGAAAGTACTGGGGATGAGCACAAACTCTTCTTCAAGTCAGTGAAGGCCTATTTTTGAGACATTCCCCACACAAAGTTTTCCTTACCGCCACCCCTGGTTACTTGGATGAGGGCCCATGCGATATGAGAGAATCCCAACATGAACCTGCAATATAAATTGGTGAGGCCCAAGAAGCTTTGAAGTTCAGTGAGTGTGGTTGGGGATGGCCAATTCTAGATAACCTAGATCTTGGCTAGATCCACATGCACACCATGTTGATCAACGATGCAGCCTAAGTAATGGACCCTGTCCATGCCGGAGGAGCATTTTTCCAAGTTTTCATATAGTTTGTGTTGTCATTGGGTGTGTAGAACCTGTTGAATATGTTGCAAGTGTTCTGCCTAGGTCTTGTTTTAGATTAGGATGTCATCCAGATACACCACTATGAAAGTATTGGAGAAATTTTGTAGGATATCGTCCACCAACCTCTTAAAAGTTGTTGGGGCATTTTTCAAACCAAATGGCATGACTAACCATTGAAAAATACCTTCTTTTGACTTGAAGGTAGTCTTCCATACATATGTTTGTTCTATTGGGACCTAGTGGTATCTAGACTTCAGATCAATCTCAGTGAAGTATTTGGCCACCGTGAGATGATCAAGGAGGTCATTGATTCGTGGAATCGGGTACCGATTTCAGACTGTGATTTTATTCAAAGCCCATTAATCAATGCAGAGTCCCTAGGTCACGTCTTTCTTCTACACCAACATGATTGGGATCCCACAATGTGATGAGCTAGGATGGATGTGCCCCTTGTGGAGCATTTCTTGGATCTGCCTGTTGATCTCCTCATTTTCTAATAGAGAGGGGCAGTAGATTGGCCCATTGGGTAGTGGTGTGCCTAGGGTCAGATCGATGGGATGCTTGACCTGGCAGTGCAGAGGTACCCCAATAGGAGAGGAGAAGATATCTGAGTATTCTTCCACGACCTTATAAACTTGCTTCTATTGTGTGGATAGATCGTTCATGGAGGCCTTGGATGTGGATGCGATCTTTCACTCACTTTGAGAGAGAATCATGAAGAAGACAAATTTCCTAGTCTGAGAGATGACCTTCCTACATTGCTTGGAAGAGATCAAGGAAATAGCACTAGGAGGGACTGCCTTGGGTATCCTATATAATTTCATGTTCAAAGTAATTATAATACAATGAGGCCTAGACTCATATACAACATGAAGTTTCCATAAATAAGTTTGGCCCAAAATAACATTACAAACTTCGATAGGAGCAACATCACATAATATCTCATCTTTCTAGGGCTTGATGCTCGAGATCGCTTCCTTGGTGGATCCATCTAATGGTGTAGGGTTGTGGGTGTGGCGTTGTTAGCAGGGCCAACTACTTGACGACCTCTATTGATATGAGGTTCTTCTAGATACCACTATCAACGATGAAGTGCAACAAGGTGCCTTTTACCCACATCTGTGAATGGAAGAGGTTCTCTCCTTCTTCCGGCTCATCTGGTTCACCAGGATGGAGCTTGGTGGTAGCAATGGTGGCACTAGGTTCTACATCAATGATATGTCTTCCCCTTTGTGGTTCTAACTCAGAGTCAAAACCCGCATCTGATTCAGAGTCTTTCACTTCGGCCATGAGTGACTGCTTTGAACGGCAGTTAATAGTGTTATTCCAAGGGATCTTATGGAAGTCGCACTACTTCCAGGTATCTTTCTTTGTCTTTCTGGTGTCCTTCTTTGCTTGCGTCTTGGACTAGTTGTCCTGATACTGTCCATATTTTCTCTGTCATTTTTTCTGTGGGTTGGGGCTTCCCTTTCCTGTCTTTTGTTGTGAGGGGTTCCTAGGCCCAAATTGTTGTGTCTTTTGTTTGAGCTTCCTCTCAGTTTTGACAACATATCGGTAGGTCGCGCCCAAGGACGAGATGTCCAGAAATTCCATTTCGGTCTAGATATATCTATGTAGAGCACCGTGATACTTGAGAACTAGATGAATCTTTGAATATTTGATACCCAACTTGGTGCGCATGGTATGGAAGATATTTGTGAACTCTAGCACTGCTTGGTTTCATTGTTTCCACAGCGTGGTCCATTTGTTATACAACTCATCATAACATTCGACGGGGTAGTATTGTTCCTTAATAACTTCCCTGAAGGATTTTCAGGTGGTCGTGACTGTAAATAATGAGCGTTCCTCTATTTCTTTTTTCTCACATAAAGTTTCCCACCAATATTTCACATGGGGAATGACTTTGAGGAGTGCAAAAGTAATATTTTCTCTATTCGAAAAGTTATGGACGAAAAAATACCCTTCTAGTAGATTCAACCATTTTTCTACAACATTTGAATCTATATGACCTTCAAATATATGAATATCGAAGTTGATATGTACCTTGAAGGGGGCGACGCCTCCGCTTGAGGAAGATGTGTCGCATGTTGGTAGTCGTCGAAGGATTTTCATGAAACTATCCATCATATCATTCCTCTATTGCATGAGGGATTATTCAAGCAACATTTTGAAAGGATCTCCTGTCCTGTAATCTTTATTGTCTCTTGCCATGAGAGGTCGCTTGGGTGTGCGAGAGATTTTGTCCTCAAGAGAAACAAGCTCGAGACCCAATTCTTTGTACCCTGACCTCGTTGGGGACATGCATTAAGACGACAAGGAGAAGACTACTTTGATACCACTGATTCAGATTTTATGAGAAGAATGAAATGAATACAGATTATTAAAATATTCTTATCACAGAATAACAAAGATACAGTAAAACTGGTTTTCAATTCAATAAGGAAATAAGCTGAAACTATAAAATGCAGCGGAAAACAAGCTTGTTGGAATGGTGGTGGCTTATCTCTGAGAAGATATGTGATGGATGCGCTCATTCGCAAGAATATGGTTACAATGAGGCTCTGAATTCCTTTTTACAATAAACAAGAATATCAAAAATCCTATACATCCAAAAACCTAACCCTAGGAGATGAAGTGCCAAAAGTCATGTGGGCCCTGTTTGGGTAAGTTAGTACATCAACTTCCTAGGGTCGTAACTTTTGCATAAGATCTCCATTTTAGGCACACAAAAGCCCGTTGGAAAGGTCTAACCAAGAAGACTAGTTTTTGACTGGCCTAGAGAAGTTCCTGCGTTAGTCCCTTGGGCCCCAAATCGCCAAAAAATGTCGTTTAGGGCCTCAAAACGGCCCCAGAAGTTTGGAACCTGCAAAACTTTCGAAAAACTGCCAAGGTGGAAAACTATTTTTCAAGCTAGTTGAATAGGTGAGTGGCCACCAATATCCACTTGGATCAGTTTTCCATGCATCCTATTCTGCAACCCTGATTTGATGGTATCCACTATGAAAATCCAACTTAGTGAAATAAACAACATTCTTTAATTGATCAAGTAAATCATCTATACGAGGAAGAGGGTATCAATTTCTTCATCGTGATTTTATTTAAGGCTCGGTAATTGACACACATTCTCCATGTGCCATCCTTCTTTGGCACCATCACTTTCAGAGAACCACAAGGAGATGAACTGGGCTTGATGACCCATTGATCCAATAAGCCTTGTACCTTCTTTTTGATTTATGTCATCTCTACAACTGACATCCTATACATGTCCACATTAGGAAGAGGAGAATCATGTTGAAGATGTATTTCATGTTGGATTTCCTTCTTAGGAGGTAATCCATCTGGTTCCTGAAAGATGTTATCATACTTAGAAACAATATCAATTAATTATTTCTTATGATAAGGATCACATCCTTGGAAGGCGTTAGATGTTCTGAGATCCTTTTCCCTTATGAATATTAGTACATATATATTATTAGTACTTATGAGTCTATTCATTTGTCCTGCGCTAACATGTGTTCTGTTTACCCTCATGTTGTGGGATCTAACAATATATTCCACTCTCCCTTTAGTAAGGTGATATTTGTTCTCATGACGAAAGGAGACTTATTTTCCATCATTAAGATAAGGACTCCCTAGCACTATGCCACATATATCAAGTGATACAACATCCAAATCCACTTCATCAATAAACTTTGAAGCAATATCGAATCTGACACTACACTGCTTGTTGACATTAATTTTTTCCCTATCACATACCCAACCAAGAGGATAAGGCTTTAGATGCGGTTTAGTTTCAAGACCCATCTTTTTGACAAGTTCTTCAGATATCAAGTTTACCTGGGAACCCAGATCAAATAATGTATCTATATTAGTGTTCTTAGATACAACTCTTATATAAAATAATTCATTCCTCTTTCTTTCATCATCATGAGATTTAGTACTGGAATTTGAACTAGCATGAAGGGAATCTTTACCTTGTACTCCAACTGATGTGATGTTTTCCTTGTCTCTTGAATCAGAACCAAGATCTTGTTGCACTGTAGAAATGGTATTTGTCTTCCCCTTTCCACCAATTGTTTCAGTGTTTTCTCTAGATGTAATTTCCAACAATGTTCATCATCGTGACCATTCTTCTTGCAATGAGTGTAAGATGGGTTTCCTTCTTCCCTCTTTATAGTGGCGGTCTTTTTGTCCTTCCTTTGAAAATTTCCTTTAAATTTCTTATGTGGGAATTTGGAAGGTTTCTTCGTGGGCTCTTATTGAACATGCGTTCCTCTATTCTCAAGGTGAGTGGCTTGCACACAAACTTTGTCAAGACTAGTGGGGTTAAACAATAGTAAAGTATGACGAATGTAAATGTGAAGTGCATCAACATACTTCATTAAAGTTTCATAAGAATCTAAAGGAATGTTTAATGTAAGAGATTTCTTCCTAAATTCTTTCGTGAAACTTTGTACTGTTTGACCTTTACTTTGTCTTAAAGTTTTTCATTCCATCATTGCTTTATGTAAATAAACCAATGGATAAAATTGCTTCCTTATTGCTGATTTAAATTCTGACCATGAAGAAAGAAGATTACCACACTTACTTATGTCCTGAAGTTTGCTCTCCCACCATACGAGAGTAGTGCCTTCCAACTGAAGAGAGACAAATTGCACTTTAAATTGCTCTTCATCAATTTGTTGAACATGACAATATACTTCAACCTGTCAAATCCAATTATCTATCTTTTTAGGATTAGCATCTCCATTAGACATAGGTAAATAAAATTTTACATCAAGATTTAATAATGGTTTCTTAAAAGAAGATTTATGGATAGAATGATGAGAACGATGAGAATGATCAAAGGAAGAAGAGATAGAACTCGATGGTGAAGATGGAGGCTTAGGAGGGTCTCCTCCATCCCCTTGATTCATTGAATCATTTTCATCCGCTGATGCTTCCTTTTTCTTCCCTAGCTTTTCCATTCTCTTCTCGTAATCTCCATACATTTTCTCGACCATATCTGACATGTGATAGAAGAACATGTGAAATTTTCTTCCTTCGGGATGCATGAACAACTTCAGGGTTGAAAGTCTTAAGTGTTCCTTCACCCTGTTTATGATTGGCCCTAGTAAGCATTCACACTCAACAATTCAATTCAAATATGTCTTCTTTGATACCAACATGATACGTGATATTTTCATCAATGTGACTTATTAAATAATTGTATTAAATGAGCATAAAATGAATTGCACCATAAAGAAGGAAATCTCAATGACAAAGAGGCATAAGAATTAGATATGAACTCAAAAACTTGATAACATAGTTCATCCCTAGTGGTCTACATCTCTGGAACCTACTCTCAAATGGGTAGGCCTTTATATTAAATCAACAAAAGAATTTGGAAAAACACATAAGTATACCTCATTATGGAGTTAAGTTGCACAAGTTTTTCTTATATCAAAAAATTAACAAAACCACTGAAATCGTGGCGTCAAATTACCCAAAAACGACTGTCTCCATGCCTCGATCTGAGTCTGTCACTTTCAGGCCCATGAGAAATTTTGTCTCGATTTTCATTCATGCAACCTATAATTAATTCATTAAAAATTTACCTTGAAAGTCATTCCCAACCGCACTGTCGTGTGCCCTGCTTCTTCCCCCGTGCATTGGCAAAATTCAGTTTTTAAATTAAAAACTGGGCAGAATAAACAATATGTTCGTTTGGCCCATTGGTTGGTGGATGTTTATTAAAGGATTCACTGTTGGGGGAGGTCTCGAAGTCAAACCCGTGGGCCTCCCCTTTTGGGCTCCTCTGTTGTAACTGTTACCAAATTTGGTGTTTAATTATGGCGGACCATTGTTATAACAAAGGGTCCGCCGCTAGTTTGGTGGTACCACTAACTTTAGCGCACCGATTAATATTTTGGCGGGATGAAATTTCAAATATGGTGGATTGTTGGTTGCTCGGTAGGATATGCCACCAAATATGGTGGAACCATCGCTAGATTTGGCGGAATATATATATATACATATATATTGGATTTTCGGATGCTCGCCCTAATTGGGCATTTTCGCGTTGTCGCATGGGAGCCCATGACTAGGCCACGTGGCATCCACTCATTGACCCATGCCATCAATATACACAGTCACTGCCACATCATCTCTACCTGGTCATCTTTCCACATCACCTTCTGGGTGGCTATATGGACTTCCATGTGGCACGTTTCCATTAGTCCACGGACTGATCGAAAAAGGCCAAAAAATGATTGACATGTGGAAGCCTCTGGTGTTGCCACATCATCATGTTGATGTTATCATGACATGTGTCACCCTATGCATGTGCCACATACCCTGTACAAATGCTGATGTCATACATACTGATGCTAACATCAACAGTACAGATGTTGACTCATCCCTCCTGATTGGGCTTGGTTGACCAAAACTTTGACCGCAAATATCTTTTGATCCATAAATCCGTTTGACGATCCGTTAATGTTGTTGGAAATATTGTGATGCAATCTTTGTGATGATGCCATCTTTTCTTATTTTTAAGGACTTGGAATTTTTTCCCCTTCTCTGTATGTTGAGGCCATTCTGAGCTTCCCAAGGTGCTTTTGCGAATTCTAAGTTATCCTTAGACTTCTCTGGATCCTTTTTGGATCAGGCACACTGGTTAACAACTGCTTCAAATGATGGAATCTCCTTTCACTTTCTATTTTCCATTGAAACTTCACCCCCTTCCTTTGCAAGGAAGTGATCAGGTGAGTAATCTTTGAAAAGACTCAGTGTATCTTCTATAGTAGCCAGCTAGACCCATGAAGGATCTGACTTCTGTCACATTCTTAGGTGTTGTCCACCCTTTAATAGCTTTAATCTTTTTAGGGTACACTGCTATCCCTTCTTCAGATATAATATGCCCCAAATAGTGAATTCAGTTATGATAAAATGAGCACTTGCTCAATTTTGCATACAACTGGTGCTCTCTTAACACTTGTAACGACATCCTCAAGTGATGCTCATGTTATTTTTTGACTTGGAATATACAAGGATGTCATCCAAAAATACAATGACAAACTTGTCTAAGCATTTTAGGAAAACACCATTCATTAAGCACATGAAAACAGTTGGTGCATTTGATAACCTAAATGGCACCGCTGTGAACTCATAATGACCATACCTTGTTCTGAAGGTAGTATTGCTTATGTTCTCATATCTGATCCTTACTTGATGGTATCCTAACTTGAGATCAATCTTTGAGAATACCCTTGAATCCTTTAACTGATCAAAGAGATCATCAATCATTGGCAAATGATACTTGTTCTTTATAGTCACTTTGTTCAATTTTCTGAAGTCAATGCACAATCTTAGTGTTCCATCCTTCTTCTTCACAAATAATATTGGGGCACCCCAAGGTGACACACTTGGGTGTATATACCCCTTCTTCATAAGTTCTTCAAGATGCATTTGTAGTTCCTTCAGCTCTAGTGTACTCATTTTGTAGGGAGTCTTGGATACTGGAGTTGCTCCAGAAATTAAGTTTATAGAGAAATCAATATATCTCTTTGGGGGTAGTCCTAGTATATCCTTGAATACATCCTAAAAATATTTCAGGACTGCATGATCCTCAATATCTGGCACCTTATCCTTAGGTGCTTCCTCCATATGAGTTGTAAATATTTGGCATCCCTTACTATAGCACTTCTTCAGTTGCATTGCTGATATTTCTCAGACAGTAACTTCCCTGGGAACTCCTTGGACTATTCTTGGGTTCCCTTCCTCATTCAAGAAAGTAAATGCCTTGTTATGACAGTCTAAGACAATATGGTGTTGGTCCAAATAATCCATACCAATTAGACAGTCATATGAACCCAAGGGTAGGATGTTCAAATTTTCCTTGGTACTTATCCCATTCATGACCAATGGACATGATTTAACCAGCTCAACAACTTTTCTCTTGGCTCTTGTAGCCAGTTGCACCAGCTAAGATTTCCCATGCTTGCTTCTTAGAAATTGCAATCTTTCCACTACCTTAGGATCTATATATCTATGACTAGCTCCTCAATATATTAAAATAGTAAAGGCATGGTTATTGATCATACCTTCTACTTCAATCATGTGTGATTGAAACTCTTCTTTCTTGTTGTTCTGGGTTGCATATATCCTTGGTACACTTCTTCCCATGTCCTCCACTATTTCCTCTTGTTGTACATTGTGGACAACTCTCACTTTGTCACTTCTGTGAAGACAATTTCTATACAAATGATCTCCTTTACAACCCCAACATTGAATGGGTGTCTTCCTTGGCCTTTTCTCACCTGTCTTAGTCATTTCGGTCTCTCTAAAATATGGTTTCCGTTAAGGACTGTTTCTGAAAAATGGTGTCTTGTTCCCCTTCTTCCTTTGTTCCCTCTTAAAATTCTTCTTGTCCTCCCAAGACTTCTGGAAAGTAGGATTTCATTTTTTCTGATCATATAGATATTTAGCTCGCCTTATGCTTTCCTCTAAAGTTTTAGGATCATCATACTAAATTTTATCACTGATGAAAGATGGTATCCCACTCAAATACCTTTGAATCTTAACTATCTCATCCTTGATGAAGGAAACATACTTTAACAGTCTAAAAATCTCCTTTCATACTCATCAATGGTCATGCTCCCTAGTTTGAGTTCAGAGAACTCTTTTATCTTTTTGTCATAATATCTCTTGGTCAAGTATTTCTTCTCAAAATGCTTCTTGAATTCCTTCCATGTATCATTTTTCTCTTTAATGTGTTGTACTTGCACAAGCTGGTCCCACCACATGGATTCCTTTCCTTTCAGTTGATAAATAAAAATTCTTCCTTTTTCATGAGAAGAATAGTTATGCAATTGGAGATACTTCCTCATTCCTAGCATCCATGTCTCAACATCTTCATCCTTCTTGTGTTCACCATCAAAAGAATGAGGTTTGATTTTGTTCATTTCTCCTTGTAGTTCATCCACCCCATACCTCTTATGATGCTTCCTGACAAGAGATGGACTTGAGTTGTTGTGTGAATTCATATTGGAATGTCTTTGGGAGTGATGATTATGTCTTATTCCACTCCCTGTTCTTCTTTTCTCATTAGGTGACCTGTGGCTTCCTGATTTGTTGGAGCCACTCTCCTTATCCAATATATTTTCAATTCTATCCAGGATCTGCATTAACTTCAAATTGAAGTCTTCTTGCTACTCTTTGGCTTTCATAAGAATTTCATTATCATCCTTGTGACTCTAGACATCTGTCTGCAATTTTTTGATGGTCTCAACCAGATTTATGTTATCATCCTTTCCTTGTCCATGGTCATTGGAGTTGGTTCCTTCAACTCCAAAATGGACATCCATTCCTCTAATCTCATCTTCCTGACTATAAGCATCTTATGCATCATCCATCTCTCTGCACTTTGTGATAACTCTACTTAGTTCTGGTAGATGTTAATTCTACAAAAATGTGCAACCAACAGAACTTTGTTAGGCTAATTGTTCTCAATAATTTCATGAAAACATGAACCATTCTGATTCATTAATATATAATACTTATTTTCTTCTGATTACTTGAGAAATTGAATATTCAGATCCAATTTCTGGGTGAACAATTATCTTCTACTGTTTAATACCTTTCCAATGCCTTCTTCCATACTCAATTCTGAGTTTTGAGCAGGAATTTATGGATACTTGAACTATTTGTATTTTCGATGAACTTGATCCTTGCACACATGATCTTCTTCTGGAGATGAATTTTGTTCTTAGATCCTTGCTGGATCCTTCTCTTCAGTTTCACATGCCTTCTTTACATATTCAGGTGTAGTTCCATACAATTTGAGACCCCATTGACTCCTTCTCTAAGCCCCCTTTTCCTTCTTTAAAATATTTTTTGGGCATTTATCCCCTTTTCTTTGGCCCCTAATCTCATCTGACCATAGGATGTGACCCTCCACTAATAGATAGGTTCTTATCTAGAGCCTTGGGATATTCGAGGATCCGAAACTTTGGGCTTCAGAATCTCTTTCTACTTTATACTTCTAATCCCCCAGAGTGTCAAATTCACAAACGCGTGAAGGATAGTGGATCAACGGTCCACTGCTTCCTAGCATCCAACAACCATGATAAACTCTGGGCTTCGGGAGTTCCAGACTATCCACACTCTCAATCCTTTTGGAGTACGAAGTCTCTGGACAACAGGATCCACTACCATGTATCCTCTCCCGATCAACGACTAGGATTTTCTCCGTAGCTCTAGGCTTTGGGGATTTCCAAAGCACCTCTCCACAGATCTCTTGGAGTACTGAATTACCAAAGATCCTCTCTCTTGCCTCCATGTATCATATTCTGAATAACGATCGAGATTAAATCCTACCTTCAAGAGTTCTTTACTGAAAGCAACCTGTAACTTAATTCCTCTAGAGTACCAAGTCTCCGGATCTTTGGATTTGGTGCCATGTATTCATTGTAATTAATGGCTGAGATGGACTCCGGCCTTTAAGAGTCCTTGACCCAAAATACTTATGCCTTGAATTCTCTAGAGTGCCAAGTCTCCAAACTACAAGATCTACTGCCATGTATCCTCTCTCGATCAACGACTAGGTTTTACTCCGCTCTTCGGAGCTTCGGGGCTTTCACCTTCATCACACTACCTTTATTCTGAACATCGAATTGGTGAACTCGATGATTGCATTTTCTCAGTTGTCAATTAATGTAGTGACATGTGGCCCCACTGACAGGCGACACATGTCAGGTCCCAATTGCTACTAAGGAATTGTAAATGGTACAAAAACAAGTGACATGTGGAATGCTTAGAGTAGGTCCACGTCACCCTAGGTGATGTCATCATGCTACGTCACTCTGGTGCTTCACAAATTTGGGACTTTGGGACTTCGGGACTGTGGGACTTCAAAGATTCAAAATTTCTTCCTTTACCATTCATTATTTCCTCTGAACGTCGAATTCACAAACTTCTTAACTTTTATGGGGGCCACATAGTACAATTGTCATCATATAAGATGGTGACATGTGGAAAGGATCAAGTGTGTCCACGTCACCTAGGTGACATCAACAGGCCACGTCACTCCATGACTTCGGTACTTCAGAGGATTTTACAAGTCCTTCCAACAGTTCCCTCGAACGTCGAATTACCGAAATTCTTAACCTTTCGGGATCCACGTAGTACAATTGTCACTAATCAAGGTGGTGATAGGTGGCCCCACTGTTGAGTGACACGTTTTAGATCCCAATTGGTACTAAGGGCTTCTCAAAAGTACAAAAACAAGTGATACGTGGTAGGTTTAGAGGAGGTCCACGTCACCCCAAGTGATGTCATCATGCCACATCACAATATGTGCTTTGGCACTTCAGCACTTCGAGGCTCCGAAACTTAGGATATTTCCTCTACATTACTCCCCATTTCTCCTGAACTTCAATTTTTTGAACTAACGAACCACCAAAACCCCGCACGGTTGATCTGTGGACACGTGTCTCTGATAGCGAACGGTCTGGATGGGTTCTAGACTTTGAGAATTTGGGGAAAATTCCATCCTGCACAAACTTCCATAGATGTTCCCCAACTCTGAACCATCGAATCACTCGGGGAAAAATATATGACCCTCCTCCTCCCGAATGATCTATGACTGAGATTCACTACGGGACTTCGAAGCTTCAGGCTTTGGCTCCTTTTCTCGACAGGACTTAAAACTCGCCGAAGTAACGAAGTTCAAAGGACTTGAGGGTTAATTATCATGCACCTTTTCCAAATCCGACGACTGGGAAGGGTCTACCTTCCCCCCCCCCCTACACAAATCCTATGGCTCAAATTCAATCTTGTGGTCCAATACCATGATTGGTGTGATAACTTTTCTGCCACTTCTCTTGAGCTTTCCATTACCACCCAGGAGCTCTCTTAGCACCCTTCTAGCACTATGTACATAAAATCTCTGTGAATTCCTTACTTCAAATTCCACATACATCGCCCATCGAGGTTCAGTGTTGAAACCATGGGCTCTAATACCAATTTGAATCATCCCCCAGCCACCCAAGCTGAGGAATGCTACCACAATTTTGTTTCTTTCAAGCTTTGATATCGATTGGGTAGTACACCCCATCCTTAAGCCACTGGGCTATACCACTCAGAGACTCATGTGGAACATTATACATATACAATTTTAAACAAGCAATGGAATTCTACTAATACATAGCTTAATGCGGAAATAACAGTAAAGCCTATACACACAACATATACAAGCTAAACTCATAAATATAAAACATGTACATAAACACAGTATGTGACATTAACACAATTGATACTTATCTTTTAATTGATGTCCACCGACTGCGTGAAGACCTTCCACGAACCTCCCTTCCTTAGACCACACTGCTCCAAGATCTCAGTAGTGGGTCACCCTCAAGCTAGGACTAAACTCCACCTGGGCAAAGGGATCCCTGGGCTAGGTTGAGACAGTGGGATGCTACACAGTAAAACATGAAGGATTCCCTCCCAGGAGACAACTTACACACAAAACTCACAACCTCTCATTCCCTACATGCATGTCCCACCCCCAAAAGTATGCACCTTCATTGTTCAACAATCCATTGACTGCTCAACTTCCCTTCCAGGGCTTCAACAACAGACTGGACATGAATTCTCAGAGCACTATATTTGTTGTTGGGCTCCCTCCAGAAGAAATCACTTTCCCAACAACCTATCTCACATGGAGAGAGTTGCTCACAGGCTTGATAACCTGCTTCTTTAATCCACAGGCATAAAAACCTGATTCTTTTGTCTAGATCTTGAGTCAAATGGGTAAGGGAAATGGAAGCAACAAATTTTGGGTATGGCACAAGTGATGGTAGAGACATAAATCGTTAAGGCAGGGTACAACTCAAGCAAGTATAGATGCATTCTAGTTACATAGGTTCACTATGGAAGAGGTTCCACGATGGAGGAGGTTCAATGATGGAGGAGAATGCTCCTTCCGTCCATGCTCGGTGCATGAGGGAAATAATTCTTTTTCCCAAAACAGACTAATTCCCCACCTATATTTGCATGCATCCTGGATGGCACATGGCTCTCCAGGAGCTCGTTTTCCCGCCACTTGGGATTCATTCACCTTCCCAAAAGAACATAGGATAAAAAAAATTATCCTTACCTTAGTCCTTAGGAAATAATAATATGATATTATTTTGGGGTTAAGTCCTCAAGCTTAGCCCTTTTCCCCTAGTCTCTTAGCCCCTTCGCTTTCCCTTCCCAGTGGAGTTTAGTCCCTCAAAATAGTTTCTTCATGGTCGGTCTACACGCAACAATGTATTTATATTAATGATATGCATAATTACATATACAAAAATAGACTCATTGGCCTTAGCATCTAGGCTCTCCGACCCAATAATACATAAGCCTCCCATCTTATAAACACTTCGCTCACCATCCTATAAACATAATTACAATTCAAAGGGGCTCATCCTTGGCGTATTATAGACAAGGTCTTTGATCACTTCAACTTTTGGGTTGCTACCTAAACCCCTACAGATCGAGGTGACTAGAATCATTATTTGAAAAAGATTTTTGTAGACCCCTCTTTGAAGGGTGCATTGCTTCCTAAATATTTTAGGGGTTTCAGTCCTCCCATCATTTTCACACTGGTTTGTTGTGATCCCAACATAATGTCTTTATTCACTTTCTCCTCCCTCATAGTACCAATTGCTTTCCTCCCTGACCTTCATGGAAAGTTCTCCTCCAAGGCTTATCTTACATATCCTCTTCCATTAAGGATTCAATTTCTATGTCCTTGGGTTTTGTTTCCGGAAAGGCTACCTTTGCATCCTTGAAATTTTCCACTTCTTCCATACCCATAGTGGGTTTTTACTTTATCTCTTGATGTGGTTTGTTTTTTGAATAATTACCTAGATCTACTTGAGGTTCTCACAACTTGTCCTTATCTCCTATTACAAGTGAATATTCTCAGATTTGGACTAAAGTGGGCTCCCCTGAGAGTATTTCTTTCTCAGCGTCTTGTGTCTTTGAGTAATGTGGCTCAATGGATGAGTCTATCTCCTCTTGAGTCAAAGAAATGAAACTAATATTTTTTTATCATGACAGTTGCATTCCTTGAGGACATAGGTACAGGGTTTGAAGAGGAACCTTTTGAAAAAAAGGAACCCCTTTGAGTTTTCCCTAAAGATGAATGTGGCTTAGATCCTGACAGATATTGATATCTAGCTCCCAAATTGACAATAAAACCTAACGTTCTAGTGAAAATTTTCCACTTCTCTTCTTTCTTTGCATTAGGGGCTATTGATTCTCCATTTTTTTACAATTTTTGGCAAAGTGCCTGTACTGACATGACAAAGTTTGCATTTGAAGGGAAACTACTCACAATCAAGTTACTGGATATGTTGCTAGTTGTCTATTGAAGATAAGCACTTCTTAGATGCCTTTCTCTAAGTTTAATTCAACACAAATCGTTGTGCAGGAGAATAAGTTTTCTTCTGGTTCATCCCTATCAATGTATCTTCCCAAAATGTTGCCAATTCTTCAAAGGACGTCACCACTCCAACAATGGAGAGGAAGGTATTGTAGGTGCACCCAAGTTGGAACAATGGAGGGTACATCAATCTGTTGATTGAAGTCATGTTTTCATTTGATTAGACACATTCCCCTTCATCCTAAAAAATATGGACCACTGTGCAAAATCAAATCCCTATCTTCCTTCAACTCAAAGAGAAATGCATAGAAACCCCTTGCGCAGAAAAAATGATTCAATTTTCCTTTGATATGGGGCTTCCGGGTTTTTTGAATCCATGTTGGAGAGGGTCAAATCCCTGTAAACTAACTGACCAATCCTCAATCTGCTAAGACCAAAGCCTTGCACCTAGATGATGTTGGAGGTAATTTCATCTAGTTTTTTCACAAAACAAGTTGGTTGAGCTCTATAATTCTTGACAAACACTATGACCACATATTGGAAAACAATGGCTTCTTCACATAAAGGGGGTTTCCCCCCTCCCCCATCATGTATTTCCTTTTATCCCTTAGATCCAAATCACTCGAGGGTTTCGAGGATTTTTGCTTCTCTCCTTCTTGTGTGGAGTACTAGAAGACTTTGTCAACATCTAGCTTTATATTTTATTAAAACAAATTTTAAATTTAAATTTTATGAAATGAAACCTTTGTACATGAAATTCAACATTTAAATTTTGATTCTTATTATATATTTATGAAATTACATTTTCCTTTCCTAGATACTCTTATCTTCAATACATTATATTATTTTATATTGATTTTTAAGATATTCTTTCTTACATTTTACTTTCTTTGTGTACATATGCAATTGTTGTAGCAATTGCTAGTTTCTTCATAAGTGAACAAAACATCTTAATTACACTTGATCAATTATATTTTTTATTGGGGTTGTCTAAACAATTGATTTTTTGAACTTTTTCACTGATGAAAAAGATCTTGGTGAAATCACCATTTTCTATTGTTTAAATTACATTTTTGAATGCATAAATGGATTCAACATCATGAAAAACCTTCCTCAAATTATACAGATTCACTCAAATATGGAGTTCCAACAATTTTTGACCGAATTTCAGTAAAAATTGATAGAAAAACTCCAAAAGATCAAACGTTTAGACTAAGTATTACTTAGAAAATGGAAATGAGACCAACTCCTCRCATGTGAGGCATGTTATGCCAAGAGGCATCCTAGGAAATGACACACTCTTCATATTAATCAGTCATGAATATAAAGAAATACATCAGGTAGGGAGTTAGAACAAACTCCTAGGGAATAGGATCTAAGTCCTAAATACAAACACAATTGGAACTTCCTAACTAATAGATTCTCCATTATTTCTCCAACACTCCATTGATTTTGAATAATTACCTAGATCTCCCTGAGGTTCTGACAACTTGTCCTTATCTCCTATTACAAATGAATATTCTCGGATTTGGACTAAAGTGGGCTCCCCCGAGAGTATTTCTTTCTCAGTGTCTTGTGTCTTTGAGTAACGTGGTTCAATGGATGAGTCTATCTCCTCTTGAGTTAGAGAAATGAAACTAATATTTTTTTATCATGACAGTTGCATTCCTTGAGGACATAAGTACAGGGTTTGAAGAGGACCCTTTTTCAAAAAAGGAACCCCTTTGAGTTTTTCCTAAAGATGAATATGGATTAGATCGTGACAGATATTGATATATGGCTCCCAGATTGACAATAAAACCGAACGTTCTAGTGAAAATTTTCCACTTCTCTTCTTTCTTTGCATTAGGGGCTATTGATTCTCCATTTTTTTACATTTTTTGCAAAGTGCTTGTACTAACATGACAAAGTTTGCACTTGAAGGGAAACTACTCACAATCAAGTTACTGGATATGTTGCTAGTTGTCTATTGAAAATAAGCATCACTTCTAAGATGCCTCTCTCTAAGTTGAATTCAACATAAATCGTTGTGTAGGAGAATACATTTTCTTCTAGTTCATCCCTATCAATATATCTTCCCAAAATGTTGCCAATTCTTTGAAGGATGTAACCACTCCAACAATGGAGAGGAAGGTACTGTAGCTGCACCCAAGTTGGAACAACAGAGGGTACATCATTCTCTAGATTGAAGTCATGTTTCCATTTGATTAGACACATTCCCCTTCATCCTAAAAGATATGGACCATTGTGCAAAATCAAATCCCTATCTTCCTTCAACTCAAAGAGAAATGCATAGAAACCCCTTACGCAGAAAAAATGATTCAATTTTCCTTTCATATGGGGCTTCCGGGTTTTTTGAATCCATGTTGGTATAATTTTTGGGGAGGGTCAAATCCCTGTAAACTGACTGACCAATACTCAATCTGCTAAGACCAAAGCCTTGCACATAGATGATGTTGGAGGTAATTTGATTTCAGGAATTTCATCTAGTTTTTTCACAAAACAAGTTGGTTGAGCTCTATAATTCTTGACAAACGCCATGACCACATATTGGAAAAGAATGACTTCTTCACCTAGAGGGGGTTTCCCCCCTCCCCCATCATGTAGTTCCTTCCATCCCTTAGACCCAAATCACTCTAGGGTTTCGAGGATTTTTGCTTCTCCCCTTCTTGTGTGGAGTACTAGAAGACTTTGTCAACATCTAACTTTATATTTTATTAAAACAATTTTTAAATTTAAATTTTATGAAATGAAACCTTTGTACATGAAATTCAACATTTAAATTTTGATTCTTATTATATGTTTATCAAATTACATTTTCCTTTCCTAGATACTCTTATCTTCAATACATTATATTATTTTATATTGATTTTTAAGATATTTTTTCTTACATTGTACTTTCTTTGTGTACATATGAAATTGTCTTAGCAATTGTTAGTTTCTTCATAAGTGAACAAAACATCTTAATTACAGTTGGATCAATTATATTTTTTATTGGGGTTGTCTAAACAATTGATTTTTTGAACTTTTTCACCGAAACAGATCTTGGTGAAATCACCGTTTTTTGTTGTTTAAATTACATTTTTGAATGCATAAATGGATTCAACATCATGAAAAACCCTCCTCGAATTATACAGATTCACTCAAATATGGAATTCCAACAATTTTTGACTGAATTTCAGTAAAAATTGATAAAAAAACTCCAAAAGATCAAATGTTTAGACTAAGTATTACTTAGAAAATGGAAATGAGACCATCTCCTCACATGTGAGGCATGCTATGCCTAGAGGCAGCCTAAGCAATGCCACACTCTTCATATTAATCAGTCATGAATATAAAGAAATACATCAGGTAGGGAGTTAGAACAAACTCCTAGGGAATACAATCTAAGTCCTAAATACAAACGCAGTTCTCTATTATTTCTCCAACACTCCCCCTTAATGGGGAAATGGATTGTCTACTATACAAATGCTTAACATAAGTAACATTCCTGCTGGTCTTAGCTAGGCTTACAACTTGACTCTAACAATTTCATCTTGACCTTTATTGTTTTCAGATAGTGATGGAGATGGAGTTTCTTCCTTGGCTTGTTGCTCCAAATATGTTTCATCTTGATCCTATTCTACTTTACTTTCATCTTGTCTTTGTTCTTCTTCATGTTGGAACTTGGCAGCTAATTATTGTTCTTTGTTCTCAACACCTTTGCAAGTTCTTGGAAGTGTTTTTCTTTAATGCTTGCAAATTCTTCCAACTTATCATAAGTGGGTTGTTTCCCTTTCTAGATTCAATCATCAATGTCCAACTCAATGGACTGTTGCAACATCAATTCATGATAATACTTGATTTCTTCCAGGCTCCAAACCATAAAAATTGACTCAATATTTTCTTCGTCAATTTCTTCATTTTCTTCATAACCAGTCACTGAAAATGAATTGTTGTCTTGTAAACCTGCACACTAAAAAACATTGTTACAATCATATGAAAAAAGATAGGAACATATGGAACCAATATTCACTTGAAAAGTTTTCATCATCATATTTAATTAAATTTACCAAAGATTCACCCAAGGGTTCATTAGCAGTTATACATTCATCTCCATTATCAATCTCAGTTGAATTTACCAAATCACTAAATGCTATTTTACTATCAGCTACATACATACTTTCTTCATTAATCATTCCAACTTCAATAATGTCATTTTCAGTCTCTGTTCTAGTTACCCACAATCACCATTTTAAACAATAATACCTTCATATACCTTCATCAACTTCAGCATTCTCACTTCACTTCTTCTTTTCAAGAATATCCCAAAATATTTTTGCAATAGGTATTTCACCAAATTCACACAAAATACTAGACATAATGTTTTCATCTGTTGATATAATAAGTTGTAATGTTATTGCACCTCTTCTCTTATCATAGAAATTGACATGACCTTCTTGATCATAATGCAATAAATCTACTAAGCATAGTGATTTTTTCATTTGAGTTGCCAAGGTTCATAATTTATACTTGAGAAGAATGAAAAATTTGACATCACTGGTTCATATATTTCATCAAATTCTTCATTGATTGGATCTAGTTCTGCATTATGCTCGTCAAACAGTGCTACCTCATCTGGAAACACATCATACTGATATGCAAAATATAATAACTCTTCTGGTTGATTCTTTCTCCGCATATGTTTCAACTGTCTCCGCAACTGTTTAATTCTCCTTTGTTGACCCATGAGACCTTCTCTTCTCTGACATATTTGTTCTCTACTACATCACTTTTACACAAAACGCAGTTTAATCACAGATTGTTTTTTAGCAGTTTAAGACTTCAATTTTACTTGCATCAATCCACTCTACGCAGCAGTCAATCAGCCCAGACTATGATCCTTTCGTTCACACTAGCATAGATTGAGAAGCTCCACATTTCTTACTCCATGGTAGTACCCAGTCCAAGCTTGGGATCTCATACCAAACAAAGGAGAAAATGGACGTAACGGTTTCTTGGCAAGCACACCAAACCATCTACACAATCCTAACTTCCACTAGCCACACACAGGCTTCTCTGCAGATCTCACACTCACACCGTACTGTCACAGGCTGTATGAGCGATTTGAGGCTGCAATCTATCACAGGCTCCTTCACGTCTTCAACACGCAGCTCCATGCAACACAATTTGGTTTGACAGGTCCAGCGCCCAGCTCCTCACCAATGTTTCTCCACCTGACAATACCACTGTAGAGTTCACACCAGGCATCAAGCGACTCCACGCTCCAAATGACGTCTTACTCTTTGCGCACGTCCCAACGGCTGCAAATTATCTATGCGCATATGTCTAGCCCTCAACGATGCCCTCTTTTCCCTGCTTACAAGGCGACTACACCAAATAGTACCATGCAACAGAACGTAATATATTTTGGTTATTAAAGATCAATCGCCCATGTGAGATCCCTCGCCAGCATACACAAAATCCATGCATATTAATGCACACAGCAGCACAATCTTGCACTGTCCAGATTTATTTGAATGTCTTCATTCAAAGCAATGGAAATCTCTTTGCAGCTGAAGCAAAAAACGAAAGTGACTGCAGACAGACACGGTGGATCCCCCTCACATATCTCCTATTCAGAAATCGCCAGTGCTTTGACCATTGTCAACCTTCGATCATATCCTTGTCTTCTTTGATAGCTGTGATTCCACTTTACACCTCTGCGCGCTCGACACAACAATTTTGTACTCCGACTTGATTAATTCGAATCTTGAAGATAATGATCTCCTAGATCGATGGTAAAGGCACCCAATTCACCACAGGTTTCAACGCAAGAAACGTTGATCTATACAGAGCTGCGATCTCGCCTGGACCACGATCTCACATAGTAATACAGTGATTGCTTTATGAAGGAAACACGCAGGTTGTACCAGTCCGTATGCCAATCCGTGTGAACCAACCCGAACGCTTCACAATGGACTATTGCTCACACACTCACGTAGCTGCAAACTCAATGCTAGAAGGAGATCGTGGCTCCTCCACTCTGTTATAGGCATGCATATATTACGAGCTCCTGCGCTGCTACAAGCTCCTTCGCAGTCACCCTCTCAGTGATCCTCCTCCTCGCCTCGACTCCTTCACCTGCAACAACACGACGGTCACAGTGGGCAGCGAACTCTCCACGACCTGCAGCTGACTCGATCTGAACTCGTCCGGTTCACCGGACTCCTCCACGCGGGCACTCTGTCCTTGTAACACTTCGGATTATCTCAATGATCAATGACAACACTGCTCTCTCACTACGATCCGGCTCTATGACCCTCTCTCACCTTAGCTCTGATACCAATTCCAACTCCTCACATCTTTGCCAAGCTACTAATGGCATACTTCAGCTCTGATACCAATTTAAAAAATGGAAATGAGACCAACTCCTCAGCTCTGATACCAAGTTAAAAAATGGAAATGAGACCAACTCCTCAGCTCTAATACCAATTTAAAAAATGGAAATGAGACCAACTCCTCATATCTTTGGCAGCTTAAGCAATGTCACATTCTTTATATTAATCAGTCATAATATAAATAAATAATGAGACCAACTCCTCATATCTTTGGCAAACTACTAATAGCAGCTTAAGCAATGTCACACTCTTTATATTAATCAGTCATAAATATAAATAAATACATCAGGTAATCAGGTATCTAAGTAAAACAAACTCTTAGGATATAAACACAATCTGAACTACTTAACTAATAAATTCTTCATTATTTCTCCAACAGTAGTTTTTATTTACTTATCTTTTCTAATAAAAATAATGAAGAATATTCATGCTAAGAATTCAATGTTGTGGTGGTGTGTATAACACATCAGATTTGAAAGCAATAGGTATTAGAATTTGAAAACCATTCAAATTCTAATGAACTATACACCACGCATGCAACATTTAATGATGCTGCGTACACGTTGCAGGGTGATATTGGCCAATAAAAGTAGACTGTCAAACCTTCGTTTCAAAATACAAATATTGAGGGAATATGTTTGTCATCTCAAAAGTTAATGGTTGTAAGTTTGGGAAGAGGGTCTTTACCGAATCACTCCACAATTTCCAGTGGACGGGATGCGAGGAGAGGGTCAGTGTCTTCACCCAATCACTCCACAATTTGGCATTGGAGGTTGTTGCGTTCAAAGTTTTTTTTTTAAGTTTTGGGATTTTAATGGTCTCTCTTTAAGAGGTTTTTTCTCCTGGCTTTCTATGACTTTGTCCAGATCTCTATGGTTTGGGTTTGGCATATTAGAGCCCTGTTTGATTCTTTTTTGACACTTAGAAGTTTGCAAGGCATTTTTTGTGTTGCTTGATGATTGGTGTATTTTTAAGTGGTTAGAATATCTCTTTATCATCATTTTATTATAGATTATTAGGATTTAGGGTAGATCAAGAGAGTGTTAAGAATCCATATAGAATCCATTCATGTCACATCAATTTTTATATCCACAATAAAAAATCATGAAAATGGACACTAAGTAGTCCCTTAAGTTGCAAGTTGCAATAGTTATGAGCTCACTTATACAATATAAGAATCAAATGGAAATCCTAGAAGTTGAATGTAATATGCTTTGAAACATGGTTATCAATAAAGGGGACCAATCATGGGCTTAATTCAAACATTGGAAGACCAAAGGTGGAAGAGATAGTGCATTGTCTCGATGATGTAATGGAAATTGAAAAATAGACTTAGACCTAGGTTACAATGCAACATTGCATCTAATGGAAATTGAAAAACTAGACTTAGACCTAGGTTACAATGCAACATTGGAAAAAGCTACCAGTAGAGATGCATTTGGTTTGTTTTTATGTTTTACAAAGTTCTTAGTATTTTAGATTTATTTTGAAGAATAGATATCTAATAAAAATGTTGGAAATTATGCTCATAGATATATTTAGGATTGGTTACACCCTAGTAGATACTATGAAATTTTGTTAATGTATGACAACTTTGTAACAAAAGGATGTAATTATTCTACATCTTTATATTTGGTTTATAATAAAAAATAAAAATAAATAAATAAAATATCCTTATTTGTTGGAAAGTGAAACAACATATCATAAACTTAAAAACATAGATGTATTATAATCATAAAAGAAATATGTTTGATTTTTACCTTTTAATTGCAAATGTTCTCTTTTTTGTTTTTTTTGAAAAGCTAAAAAAATATGTCAAAAAGTTAAAAAGTTAAAAACATGGATGAATTATGACCATGATTTTTTTTTTTACTTTTACCTTATTTTTTGAAATGCCCTTAGTTGAAAAGTGAAACAACATGTCAAAAGTTAAAACATGAATGCATTATAGTCATAAAAAAAACTTTTTTCACTTTTACTTCATATTTTGAGACGTCCAAGTTTATTGGAAAGTGAAACATGTTAAAAAGTTAAAAGTATGAGTGGGACTAATGGTTTCCTTCTAAAAGGTCACAAAGTTCAAATCAAGAGGTAGAATGGATCCCACAAACAAGAGTTTGGCTTTAGGAGTGACCTTAAAATTAGATTATTATTATTATTATTATGAAATAAACATGTTTTAATTTTGTTTTATCTTTTTGACATACTCTTATTTATTGGAAAGTGAAATTTCATGTCAAAAAATTAAAAACATGGATGTTTGAGGGCCATGAAAGAAACTTGTTTGACTTTAAACTTACTTTTTGAGATGTCCTTGTTTGTTGGAAAGTATGTTCTTATTTATTGGAAAATGAAGCCTCATGCAAAAAAGTTAAAAACATGGATGTTTGAGGGCCATGAAAGAAACTTGTTTGACTTTAACCTTACCTTTTGAGATGTCCTTGTTTGTTGGAAAATGAAACAACACTTTAAAAAGATAAACATAGATGTATTATGGCCATGAAATAATTTGTTTAACTTTGATTTTATCTTTTTGAGATGCCCTTGTTTATTGAAAGTGAAAAATGTCAAAAAGTTAAAAGAATGGATGTATTGTGGTCATGAAATAAGCTTGTTTGACTTTTACTTTTATCTTTGATGATGCCTTTGTTTGTTGGAAAGTGAAAAAACAAAGATGTTGAAAAATTAAAAACATGGATATATTATGGTTATGAATAAATTTGTTTGATTTTTACTTTATCTTTGGAGATGTCTTTGTTTGTTGGAAAGTGAAACATGTCAAAAAATTAAAAATATGAATGAATTATGGGCATAATTGGTTTTTGACTTTTAACTTATCTTTTGAGATGTCTTTCTATGTAGGAAAGTTAAAAACATTGATGTATTATGTTCATGAAATAAACTTGTTTGACTTGAGTACTTCCCCATGATTTATGGATGGTAAGTAAATCAAGAGAGTCAAACCCATGCCCAATTGATCAAAGGGGGATAGATCTCATGTTAGGCTCATTTGAGATGCCCTTGTTTGTTGAAAAGTGAAAAAACATGGATGTATTGTGATCATGAAATAAACTTGCTTGACTTTTACTTTATCTTTTGAGATGTCCTTGTTTATTGGAAAGTGAAACAACATGTCAACAAGTTAAACATGGATGAATTATGACCACAAAATAATTGTTTTTTATTTATTTATTTTTACCTTATCTTTTGAGATGTCTTTATCCATGGGAAAGTTTAAAACATGGATATATTATGTTCATGAAATAAACTTGCTTGACTTTTACCTTATTTTTTGATATGTCTTTGTTGATTGGAAAATGAAACAACATGTAAAAAAGTTAAAAACATATATACATAAAATAAACTTTTTTAACTTTTACCTATTTTTTGAATTGTGCTTTTATATAATAAATTAAACATATCACAAAGTTTTAAATATATATATATATAAACTTTTTTAATTTTTACCTTATTTGAAATGTTTTTTTTTTTATATGAAAACTACAACAAATCAAAAAATTAAAAACATGAAAATATTATAGCATGGAAAAACTTTTTCAACTCTTACTTTAAATTTTGAGATATGAAACAAAATGTAAAAACTAACAACACAGATCCATTATAAAAAAAGCTAACATTGTAGATGAATTATAACTTAAAGATTTTTTTTTAACTTTTTACTAATCTTTTAAAATATCACAGTTTTTCAAAAAGTGAAATAACATATCCACAAATTAAAAACATGAAATTATTATATCCACTAAAGAAAGTATTAACAACATAGATGAATTATAATTGAAAGATATTTTTTAACTTTTATTTTAGCTTTTAAAATATGACACTTTTTCAAAAAGTAAAATAACGTATCCACAAATTAAAAACGTGAAATTATTATATTCATTAAAGAAAGTCTTGAAAAATAGGACGTCAAAAAAATTAAAAACATGTAATATGACTTTAAATAAGCCTTTTAAATTTATTTACTTTTTATATATTTATTAATTGAAAATTAAAATAATATTATATTAAAATAATAATAATAATTATTATTTTTATTATATATATATAGTAAATTAAGGTTTGTATTAATTTCTGTCAAAAAATACATATATTTGAGATGTAGTTAGCCATGTGGTCACGGTGTCCATGAGGGAAACCACCGCACCATTTGACCAAAATCAAAGGTGGCAATGGTGCTCAGCTGGGAAACCACCGTTGCCAGAGTCATGCCAATGAAAGTAAATTATGCTACGAGGTCACGCAGGGACGAAAAACGTTATAGTGTACAAAAAAGAGACATCAGTAAGGATGTTGAGCCGAGAAATAGAAAACATGACACAACATTAAAAACTTGGTCCAAGCCGCAGCCCTGCGAAAACTTGTTTCACCGGTGTTTTTCCTTTTCCACGTTCATCCATGGCTTGTCGAAGATCTTGAAGGAAAATCATCAGGGCGTCCACTCTTCTCCAGCGGTCGACTTCCCTATTATGTGCGTCGAGCATTGCCAATTTGATATCCTCCAGGTCTTTTTTAATAGTGCTCAGGATATTCAGGAGCTCAAATCGATCTTCACAATTGGCATAGGAAGGATTGGGGTGGGTGGAGAGCGGAGAGGAAGAGGAGGAACCCAAAGGGGAGGTGGGATGAGGGGTGGTGAGCAGGGGGCGAGGAGAGGAGGGCGGGTAAGAGGGACATCGAGAGGGAGAAGGAGGAGGTGGTGCATAGACGAGCAAGTTCCCAAGCAAATCGAACCACTCGACCCTACATCCGTAGGGGTTCGAGAGGGGGGAGAGGTCACAGGGTGTCTGGTCAGGGGCAGACACAATTACAGGTGCCAAAGGAGGGGAAAAGATTGTCGCTTCAGGGGGAGGGACCACTTCAAGGGGAGGGACTGCTTTAGGAGGAGTGACAACTTCACAAGTGGAGTCTGAGGCGGGCGGTTTCCTTCCCCAGGCCACATACCAGGCTTCTCCCTGCTTTGGCTTGCCCTGGGGTTGCAACATGGTGAACAACGAGCTCCACAGCAGAAATGAAAACCAAGAGAGCTCGCACCAGAGCTCGATCATAGGACGAAGTGAAGGGAGATCCCTAGAAACTTGGCTTTAAGAATTACGAGCAAACAAGTGAGGCGTAGGAAACCACATCATGACGAAAAGAACTGACAACAAAGGCTGGAGATGAAATGATTGGGATGAACCTTTGAATGGTGCCATGAAGATGCACAAGTTTCAGAGCTTCCAGAGCGTGTGAGCGTCAGGGTGCAAATGAGAAGTGGAGAGTGGCGACAGGCAGTGTAAAGACTGGAGGTGACAGAGGAGGGGAGGTGGCGAAGAATGTACACCAAATGGCATGTGAACTCATCCCAACATGGAACCATCATGTCATGGTAACACCCCATCTGAGATATATATATATATTATATTAAAAAACTATAAAAAAAATTATTTTATTTTATTTTATTATTTGAGATTCCAAAATTTTAAAATTGAATGTAATAAAATACTTTTTTGTGGCTTCAAGAGAGATGATTTATTTCTCTATAATGCACCTACCACTTTAAGGAATCTCTTTGTTTCATGAGATTTTTATAATAAAAGTATAATGGATATATTGTTTTATTATTAAAAAATAAAATAACATATCCAAAATTTTAAAACTGAATGTAATAGGATACTTATTTGTGGCTTAAGGAAGATGGTTTATCTCTATAGTGCACCTACCACTTCAAAGAATCCCTGTGTTTCGTGATATTTTTATAATAAAAATATAATGGGTATACTTATAAGTCACAATTACCCACGAGACAATTTCTCTTAAACTACACTACATAAAAAATTATTTTATTTATTTATTTTTTTAAATTTTACGAAAAAATTCGAACTTTTTATTTTTAGATAATACTTTATATAAATTCACCAAAGTTAATTACTACTCATAACCTAAAAACATAAAATGAAATAAATATACTCTTAATGTGTTTTATATAAAAAAATCCATATTATTTAAATTAGAAAAAAAATATCAAGTATATCATATTTTAGGTTTTTACTCTTAAATTTTACTAATTAGAAAACCTGCTCATCATTTTCTCCTCATAAAGGTACATCGTGAACCAACTCATATATGTATATGCCTCGTGAACCAACTCATATATCATATATGAGTATGTGATGACATTTTCTCTTTCTTTTATGACTTTTTTTTTCCATGGTTTAGGCTCTTGTTTGATAATAATGATGATACATCTCTTTAATTTTTTTTTTTAAATAAGGTTCTTTCAAATTGTAAATGTTAGATAACTAATTTTTAAACAATATTAAGTTTAAATTTTATTAACAAATTAAATTTATTGACCAAGATAGTATTGAAACTTTGTATCACTTAAAATTTTTAAAGTTTAGATAATATAGCGTGAATCTTATTTTTAAGAGAAATTTGGCTAAATAATATATTTTTTGTTTATTATTAATTTATTGTGTTTACTATTGTTAAATAACTGAATAGATTTAGAAATAAATATCAAAAGAAACCCACAATATCAACAAGAATAAATCAAACCATTCACCAAATATTAAACACAAGAAATAGAGATAACACTCCTCAAGCAATGCTTGATACATTCACAATATTCTTCACTATGCTTCATTACATTGCTTACACTTCTTTATATAGCTCTCTATCTCCTAGGAACTTTCTAAAGAGCCTTCTCACATTTATTACATCTAACTATCATAGCGGGCCTTTATTAATATAGTGGACCTAGTCCACCTTACATTGAATGGCCACATTATCATATATTAAATCACTTCCACTAATAATACATAACCACATTTCCATTGGGTACCTTCCTAGGTACCCCATATTACCTCCCTAGGTATACTACAACTATTAAATTTAACATTACTTTTTATAATATATGTAGATGATTCAAACATAAAATCCTCCCATTTAATATGTTTATTATTAATTTAATTGTGTTTACTATTAAGTTTAACATCATTTTTTATAATATATGTGGATGATCCAAATATAAAATCCTTCCATTTAAAAACATTTTGTATTAGTGTTTTTTAAAGGCTATTAATTTAAGTGAAAATAAATTAAAAGATAGTAAAAATATTAAAATGTCATTGTTTATCCTACAAAGGTGAGCATCAATTTTCAACATGATATAAATAACATGTTATTGTATATCACATATTATGGAAAAATGGAAGACATACTAATATAATATTATCAACTCATTATAGAGTAAGTTCTTCTAATATAATTATTTTTTTATAAAATATATATATATATATATATATATATATATATATATATATATATATATATATATATATATTTATTTAAAAAGGATGAAACTAAAGTGTAAAGTGTAAAATGAGTTACATAAAGGTTGATTTTAATATTCTTCATCAAGACAAGATAGTTTTCTCAGGAAACATTAAAGAGCTTCTAGTAAATTATAAAATAGATGTTCCATGTTGACCTATTTTATATATACTTCTAAAATACATATAAATTATAATTTTGAAATACATAACACTAATGGTAAACAAGAGCAAAATCCTCATCTTATTTCCCCTTAACAGATTGAGGGGATATTTTCCATTCTATTTCCATAAGGTCTCTTAGTTCATGGACCATCTCTTCCTCCTTATGAGTAACTTGGATAGAGTTCTTTGTTTCCCTATTGTTGGAGGCCATTGTTAAGGATTCCATGTGTTGATTGAGTGTAAGATTATGCAACCTATCACACTCTATGTCAAGGAAAATTTTCATTTAATTTTGATGCACAAGAATACTCATGGTGTTAGTTTTTTTATTAATGCAAGCTTTCTCAATCTTTGAAAATTTGGACAACATAGATAAATTGACACTTCTATTGGATTGAATTAGTTCCTCATGGAAATGCATGATTCTTTGGATCTCCTGAATGTCATCGCTATCCATATTGCATAATTGTTCATGAGAAACTTGAGAAAGAGACCAATGGGAAAGATAAAACTTTCTTCTTACACCAACAAGCTGAAAAATATCAAAACTTATTGTATTTTTCATGTCTGAAACTAGAGTTCCAATGGTGTTGGCATCGTTCCTAATGGGAAAAATTTCTTTTTGGATGGCCTAAAACCAAAAAGTACACAAAACATTGTACCAAAATTCAAAACACAATTTTTTTACAATGAAACACCAGCTCGATACACTAAACAGAGGTTCAAAACACCAACCTTTAACACGTCACTAAAGTGATAATATTTTACAAAAGCATAAACAACTTTAACATGGGAATGCAAGGATTCAAGGTTACAGTTAACCCAAATTCTGAAAAGGTTTCCACATATAAAAACAATTGTGTCCCCTAAGAACCCAATTTCCAAATTAACAATTGACTGATGAAAATTTTCCCCATAGAAAAATGATGATTCTTGCCACAAATTCCACCACCTAAATGCCTTAACTTCTCCAAAAACAATTGTGAGATCAAAGAAGGAAAGTTTGTGTGGAGTGCTAGTGTCGAAACAAGCCAAAGAGACGTGACAAGAGAAACTTAACCCACTAGAATCCTTGCTCACATGAGAGACTATTGAAAGAAAAATAATTATCCAAAGATGAAATGCACCAAAATAGTTGTCAATGCTGACCAGGGTACTTACCAAACTATCAGGCAATTAAATGTCGATTCATGGTGATATTAAATGACCTTGATTTCCACTTAATCTAAGACTTAGAGGATGACCATATGGTCTTGAACCCCATTTTTAACCAAAGTTCCAGGGCTAAGCTCTATTGCATGATTATCCTATACGTCTATTTTCTCATTCAAACCCCTCTTAATATGGAAAACAAAGACTCTAACAAAGGAGCTAAGTTCCTTCTTGATTATGGAGATGGTGGTTTTTAACTTGGCTCCTTCAAGAGTGGATTTTCCAATCATTTCATTAACAATAATCATTGAGACCCCAAAGACTAAGAGAGCTCCAATATTTTCTTCCTTAGCTATAGGTAGACCACACAATAAGTATAATCCTTAGCCAAGTTTTTGGATAGATTACCTAAGCCTTAGATGTAACAGATTAATCAAATTCCCTTAGGATCATGGAGACTCCCCCCCGCTCCTGCCACCCCTACTTCTAATATAATTGTTACTAACAATAATTATAAATTTAATTAAGCTTTACATAGTTATTAAATAAAATTGAGTTCATAATCATTAACTTGTATTATTTATTATATATATTAATTAAATAATGGTTAATAATTATATTATTTAATTGATAATAAAAAAATGTGAATTGGGTTTAGTTTAGCTTGTTGAAAGGAGAATCATCATCCTTCCCAATTGGGTTTAAATATTACTTGTGACACGTACGCTTCTCATGAGATAAGTGTAAATTATTTATTGATTGGGATAACAAAATATTTGAGGATGAGGTGAAAACATTATATGTTAAAATAATAATAATAATTATAATTTGATAAAAAAAATTGATCATTCATAAACACTAGTTAGTGACGGTGAGAGAAAAACTAGGAGAGAGATTGGTCAACAACTGGTAGAAAGGTGGTGTATGTATGAGGCATGAAAAAAATTATAAGCATGAGGCAAAGTGATAGCATTGGTGGTCCAAGTGTCTACTTTCTAGGCTCATTACCTGGACACTGTAGGTTAGAATTCTACTCATGGAAGCATTTCTTACTCATTTTTCAAGTCATTAATTAAACATTACTATTAATATCTCCCACCCACCCCATTAGATTGGTCCTTTTAGGTTAATATTGCTTGCTCATCACAACGAATAACATTCAGTTGTAGTCCCCATTACTCAATCAAAGATATTAGATTGAGATGGAAGACATTGGTACAAAAAAGTGGGTACAAATTTTTCAAATTTTTCTTGTATAATTTACATTTAAATATTAGTGTTAATAGTTTGTAGATATTATAGAGACTAGTTAAGAACAATTTTTTTTGGAATATTCACCAATACTGAGGGGGGGGGGTGAATCAGTATTGAACACTTTTAATTAGAACGTGTAATTATCACTCTATCAATCAATTATCACTTATGATTATATCATGAACAATGCATAACACACAACAACATATACACAATACAACATAATTTTGCGTGGAAAACCAAATGGGAGAAAACCATGTAATACTTTCTTATATATCAAAATATTACATTCATAGGAAGCACCAAATTCCAAGATTCTCCGGCACCAACTGGAAGGAGGCTCTGACCCCCTATTTGCAGGTTCTAATCTTAAGTAAGCTACAACTCCTTGCATTCTCCAGCTCCAAATGGAAGGAGGCTCCAAACCCCTAGTTTGCAGGCTCCAACATGAAGCAAGTCCAAACTCCATGTATTCTCCAACTCCAACTGGAAGGAAGCTACAACCCCCTTTCCTTTCCCCTTCCTTCCTCCCTAAAATATAAATGTAGGCTCAACCCGTCACTTCCACTATTATTGTCACTGTCATTGTCATTTTCATTGTCACTATCATTTTCATTGTCACTGTCATTAKCTCTTTTACTGTCGCTATCATTGTCTCCATCACTGTCACTATCACTGTCATTGTCTCTGTCACTGATACTAATATCTCATCATCAAAACCTGTCATTTCTATTTCCATTGATAYTGACACCTCATTCGTAACATCATCATCAAGAATACCATATCTATTCACATAAATCATATACCAAGATCACCAAGAACATCTCTCAAACATATTCTCAACATCACCAAGATGTGCATCAAACCATGTGCCAAAGACATGTCTCAAGCATGTGCCAAAACATCCATAACATACGTCAAACCATGCGACAACATATGCCTCAAGCATGTGCCATAAAATACCTCAAACAAAGTGCCAACATATGTACCAACACTTCCAAAATATGGCTCAAMCATGTACCAAATATCCATGACATACATCAAGCTATGTGCCAAAGATATGCCTCAAGCATGTACCAAAACATCCATACCATATCTCGAATATGAAAAYTTGTAAGATTCACCCTGAGCTCAATTTTTCATTTTTGATTTTGAAATTTCTATCTGAGGTACTTATGTATCTAGTYGTACCTATGAAAATTTCACAGTCTGCAAGGTCCCAGAAATGAATTTATAGCAAAAATGTCAAGCTGACTTGTCTGAAACATATTTCAGGACCATTCAAGAACTTTGACTTCCATGGAGCATGTTGGAATACTGAGAGGGGGGGGTGAATCAATATGAGAACTTTTACCACTTTTAAACACAATATATAAAATTCAATATTATCAACAATATATCATTAATGTATCATCTATGATTTGATTCAATATATCATGAGCATATAAACACAAACAACATCAATTATAATACACAATGCACCAGGACTTACGTGGAAACCCAAATGGGAGAAAACCATGAAATTATTTCTTATATATCAAAGAATACATTCATTGGAAGCACCAACTTCCCAATTCTTTGGCTGCAATTGGAAGGAGGCTACGACCACTGATTTATAGCCACCAACCTGAAGAAAGGACCAACTCCCTAAATTCTATGGATCCAACCAGAAGGAGGATATAACCCCTTGATTMTCAGGCTCCAACCTAAAGGAAGCTCCAACTCCCTGTGTTCTCCGGCACCAACCTGAAGGAGGCTACAATCCCTTTTCATTGCCCCATCCTATTGCCTTGAAAAACAAGTGTACACTAAAATGTCACTACTACAATCATTGTCACTATCATTGCCACTGTTATTGCCACTGCCACTGTCACATCATCCTGTACCTATCAACTAGTCACTGTATCCAACCTATCACATCAACTTGTCATTATCATTATCACTATCATCATCATTGTCACTATCACTACCATAGTCATTGTCAATGGTATACCCTCATCAACCTATCACTACTGTTGATTCTCAACATCGAAAAAAAAATATCCTCTCACATGGATATTGTTAGCATTGAGAGTCACCCTCAGATTGCAAGAGGATAATCCCAACACCCATCAAATAGGTTCGTAAAGGTAGGTTTAATATAGAATGTCAAATGGACAAAACTCAGCATAGCAATGTTCCAACACAGAAAATCTAGGCTACTATGCATAAGAAAATGAGGTTTTGGTTAATTTTAGTCAGTGGTTTAAGGATTATTGTGAGTAGATGGAAGACTTGGTGAGGAAGATGAATAGGTCTGCTATAAGAATTAGGCCTTCTAGAAGATACGTGAGGAAAAATCAGTCATAAGAACCTCTTGTGCTAAATTTTAAAACACTGAAAACATTTACAGTGCAGCATAATAATCAATCATCCATCATACCATAGCTATAACATCTCATAAGGATCATCAAATAATGAGCATTCAGAGTAAGGAGAAGCAAGATAATGAAAAGAGACTGACTTCTATTAATCAAAATATCTCAGATCTCATACATAACCAGAGTATGGATCTTTTTAGTCAAAATATTACATTTCTAGAATCTACAGGCTATGCGAAATATATCATCAGAAATGTCGTTATCCATTCATCTCTTAGGCCCTCCTTCTAGCGCCAATTTTGTTGAGAGGTCCAAGATCCTTTGACTCAAAAATAGGAACCAAACCCACCTTAGAGGCTCAATTAGACTCTGCAACATTTGATGAGTGGAATGGTTCTCCAGATCTTTCGATCTGGCCAATTTACCGATGGGATTTACTAGTGATTGACAAGGTATCTTTCTATGAAAGTTCCTCCTTCAGGTTAAATGATTCTCTTTTTTGTATTTTCTATTATTAGATAATTCCCATAAAATAAGGGTGATGGTATAAACCAACCGATAGAGGAAATTATTAACTATTGAAGAATGATGAGCTTGGGATAACCCTCATGCTCTAGCATGAAGACAACGATATTCACACCTATTACAAGTCTAGTAATAATATGTTACCTTGCTAGTATTTCAACACTGACTGAGATAACAATTATGGAAAGAAAATACACATGCAATAAAAATAAGTGCAAGAAAAATAGTTTCCTTATCTCTATCATCAATCACATATTAACACAACGATTCGATTTTCATCATTTAGAACAAAAGAGCCATTTATAGTATTGAAAAGACAACTTATCAATAAATTCAAAAACTCTTACTCGTTACAACATCAACTACTGAATTCAAAGATGGAAGTAGTTCCTCCTCAATCCAATCACATAACGCTTTTGATGAAAATAAAATTTGTCTCTGGCTCTAAACAAAACTTCTTAATTAAGGTTGCTCATAAATAATTCTTTACAATTCTCAAAAAAGAGGGTCTATTCCCAAAACCATCAACCCTTCTTATGAGGTCAATCCCCTTATTTATAAATAATCACTAACGTAAAATAACTACTAAAATCTTGTGTTAAGTAAAAAAAAAGAATGACACATGGCGCTTGATCTCTTTGTTCTCTTGAGATCGTCTAGTGGTTCGACTAGAGTGGATGATTCTTCTCATACTCTGACCACTTGACAAAGAGATCCTCGCATGTGTTAGCATACGAGAATCTGTGTTAGTCCATCGGGGTTGGCAGGGTTTCCTTTATCTCTATTTCCCGTTCTATTTATCTGATCATCTTGGCACTTAAACATTGTAGTACTGCACGAGCCTTGATAGGGTGTTCCATAAACTTCTTTACCTGACCTGGTGTCATGCTCGCCACCTGCATGATCTTTTCTTCCCATGTTGATTCTTGTTTTCTATGTCATTTGACTATGTCATGCAAATCGACAAAGTCTTTAGCTGAGTCGAACTCTGGAAGGCCAATGTATTTCATCTCCCGATTGATATTTTCCCAACTTTTCTCACACTCGGCCCACATTTCTTGTATCTTTTGTTGAGGATCCTGGGCCATACTTACCCAGTATTCAACTTCCTTCCTAATTCGGGAGATGTTGTTATCCATCAACACTCAGATGCCATGCTCTCTCATGTCTCAGCCCTTCTGTACTGCACTGATATAATCGATTCTCTCCACAGCCTGGTGTGCCTTCTCATACCATCTCTCCACATCTTTACAGGTTTCCAGTGCCATGAGAGTGTCTTATTGAAAATTGGCTACACACACAGTGAAGAGATGTCTTTTTCTCATGAATTGTGCATATGCTTCTTGGAATTCACTCTTCAGGAAAATTGTTGCTTGTGTTGAGTCCTGGTAATATTTCGCCAAATGGCGCAGATGGTACAACTAATTCTTTACGGAAGCTAGTTCCTTTTCGCCTTGTTTTGCTTGATCCAGCATGGCATCAACTATATCCATCCCCGCGCCTATTAGCTCAGTTGTCCTCGCATTTTATGTGCTGAGCAACTTTTCTTTTGTGGTGATGAGAAGTGTCTTATCAAGCGTGAGCCTCCTTTTCTAGGTTTTCATTATAATTATAGCTTTCATCTTTTTGTCACAAGCAATCACATGTATATCAGTGAACTCATCCATGGGATCAGGGATCTATTGGTCTCCCCAGGTCAAAGTGTTTCCTAGGCTTCCTTCCGTATAAATTTGTTTAATGACTGCCTCTTGTACTTCTTTAACAGGGAAAAATTATGTATGTTTTGGTGACTTGACCTCCTTTTGGTGTTCGTCGGCTGGTGGAGTGTCGGCCTTATATGSGGAGATGGTCACATGTTCAACACTAACTTGGTGATCAGTTTTTGAGGTGTCGATCTCTAGCTATTGCAATTCCTCTTCTTGTTCACTAGAGCCTAGCTCATCCTTGCAGTTGTCTTTCGGAGTGCCAGATAGGTCGAGAAATTKAGTGTCTAGGATACTCTCGGCCTCATGGTCTACCTAAAGATGGTTTATAATCGAAGCATCGAGAGTTGGAGTAGATGTCCCCCCCCAGTTCTTCCTCCTCTATGATTGGTACTGGAGTTATAAGTGAGACCTCCGAGTTCTCTTCATCATCATAGAGGGTAATCAAATCAAAGAGAATCTTAGGCACACCTGTTTCACCTGATGTTCTTGGAATCTCCTACTGGGCTGGAATAATCACTGATGATATGACATGTGGTGATGGAACTCTGGGGTTTTCTCGATCGGCGATTCCCTCCAATGGGGTTGATTCTGAGCCATTTAGCTCTTCTCTGATGTTGATTGTGTCGGTCGGGGTCATCCTTATAGGTTCAAATAGTCAGGGATCATTTTCTAACCTCTGGATGACTCTTTGGGCTTCTTCTAACAAAAACATCCCTCTCATGTATGCCTCTGTGGCTTCTACTGCTATGTTCTCTTCCCTAACCCCGAGGGCTTCTTGATCCATCTGTTCTATCGTTTCAACTTTCTCATCCATACTCATCGCTTTAAATTTAGTCATATTTGGGTTAACTTTTCTTTGTATCACGTCCTCCTAGTCCTGAGCACATTCTGTAAAGATTTCTTCTTAAAAATTATCATGTGTGTATGGCGAGCAAGAGGAGACCTGTGATGCATGCTGAAGTACTAAGCCTCTAGGGTCATGTTTGTGAAATCATCCTGTGGGGAATCTGTATTCTAGCTGGCTCAAACCCTCTTGTGTATCTTGTGCAGTATCCTTCACCATGTAAAACCCTATATGGAAACCATAGGGTATGAACGCTCGCTTCTTGTCTTTAACCAGAGTGGCATTATATCCCTACAGGATGATTTGGTAACAGATTTCTCCCATGATGAGTCGGTCTAGGATGTGAATGGGGAGTAAATGTGGTGCGTCGGTGGCCCCAAAAAGCCCGATATAAGTTGTGGTTTCATCTAGGTACCAGTGGGATACTTTTGAGATCATTTTCTTGGCTGCTTCCGAAAGTCTTGGGCATTATTTATTAAAAATAATAAAATAGACTCGAGCTATAAATTCATCGCAGATGAGAGCATATGATGTTTTGTACCTATTTTCCCATTGAATGTTGAAGTAGACATGTACAGGTATCTCGACGACATGCTATCTCAGATTCATGCCTATGAAGATGTTCCTTGTGCAGATTACGTCTAGTAGGTACGATGACATGTGGAAAACAAGTGTTTCTCCATCCTTTAGTGTCTGGGCCTGCAATATATTGGTGCTCAATTATTTTGAAATGATTTCTCCCCAGTTGAAGTTGCTCTCAGAGATGGCCACACTGTATGCTAGGTGCATCCATGGCTATGAAAACTTTGCGCAATCCTTCTCCCCGTACAATCAGAAGATTAGAGCCATTAAATAAATGTATGTCTCCCTTAGGTTTGTTGTTCCATACCATCCATTGCTCCGGTTTTTGAATTTTTTTTCTTCCTTCCACCATGAGGCCATCAATCTGCTGGTGTCACGGAACTCATATAATTGTACTATGAAATAAGTGTTTAATCTCTCCTCCGGGTCCCTGAACTTGTAGTATTTTTCGACCTCCTTCGGGAGAAAAACATCGAAACATCTGTCATTCTCATATTGACCAGGAAATTCATTGTGGTTGTGTGGTCTATTATCCACCCTAGGGTCTCAATACAGGGCAAGACAGGGGTTTGACAAGCTACCATGTGTAGGAATGACCACCAGATGTTCAGAAAAACCTGGTCTTCATGCGTCCTTATGACAGGGTCATTGTGGGGGATAAATTTAGGGTACTCCTCTTGGTTAATCATGTTGAACAAATCTCCCCACTGTGGGAGCATTATATTTGACCTAGTGCTCGCCTCTATGTCATCGAATGCAGGGGGTTGGGAAAATTCCTTCTTAGTAGACGTTCTAATGACCGACTCCTCTTTAGTAGCAAACTCCAACTATCTTGCAGTGCCAGGAGAAGATTATTCATTGACCTATGTTTCCTTCAATTTTGGTTCCCTTGGCGAGCGTCTAGTCATTGTCGTCCTTGGAGGAATTTTCCTACAAAAAGAGCAGAGTTAGAAACCGTCTTGTAGAGATGATACTGATATATAAATAATGTGACCACCGAAATGATAAAATAAATACATACCTCTTCTTCGTACTATCTTAAATTGGTTTTAAAATTCTGAGAATCGAGTGCAACTCTTGAGATGCTCTTTTCGCTCCTTTGATTACTTTGAGAATGAAAATATTGTGTATAGAATGTTGGGGTTCGAAAATGTCTTAGTAATTTAAAGAAAGAGAATACTTACATTTTCGCATCAGTTCTTCAATTCGGGGTGTAAATGTAGTTTTACACAATCTGTCACCAAGATTTGAATAATGCTCAAGATTAAATGCGGTCGTAGGCTGGCAGCAAAGGAGCGGGATACGTTATGGTTCATTGAAAGTTTAAAATTCTTGTTATTCGGTCGATGCATGGGACATAAATGTATGCATAGTAGAACATTAATTGGCCTATTAAATGACAGAATCCGATATTATTTTGTTGCAAAAACGTCCCATCATTTTGTTGATTTAAACGAGTAGATTGGGGATCAATGTTTTTCTTAGACAATGTTCGTTGATATCTTTTGGAAAAATATCCGATGTCGATCCAACTTGTCGTACAGTGATGATGTGGAAAAGTTGACGTGGAAGTGTGACTAGGGCTCGGGGAAACCTAAGGCGACTCGGGATGAAACTAGGTCATACGAATTGCCTATGCGGCAAAGACACGTGGTGTTTGAATTTGGCTCCTTCACCTAAGATTTTATTTGGAATCAGGGATTTTCATTAGATAAGTCCTTTGAAAAATAGGTCCTATCACGCCGATGCCGAAGAAGTGTCGAGGATCGACGATTGGCGAGATGTTGAAGAAAATGTTCCCGTATTACGCTCCTCAAAACTTGTCGATCTCTAAAAATGCATCGGTGATCGGTGATCGACGATGGCCCAATTTTTTTGCAGTTAGTCACTAAGTTTTGGACAGATCACAACTTTCTTAAATAAACATACATACATAGAAGGTTAGCGTGGAAATTGAAACTCTTGAAACAAAGGGCCAAAAGTTGGGCTAAACAACAGAGGATTAAGAAATTTTTTAGATTAACACAGCTGGAAGAAGAGATTCAAACATTGATTCGGGAGCACTCATCGGGGACTCGGCCTCCCGAGATGGAAAATACATTAAAGAAACTAGAGGAAGAGAGTAATATACTTTTATTGGCTGAAGAAGAACTCTGGATAAAGAGCAAGGATCAAAATACAAAATATTTTCACCATTTTTCCAGCTATAGGAGAAATTGCAAACACATTTGGGAACTTAAGACACAAGATGATGTGGTCATTTCGGGAAAGGAAAATCTCATTAAAGAGGCCCATAGTTTTTACAAAATATCCTACCATGATTAGGGCCTTACAAATTATATCGATCAAGCTCCCATCACCGGTCATTTTCCCAGACTCGTTAGTGAGGAGGAAACTGCAGTACTCTTTAGAGCCTATACTAAGGACGAGATTTGGAATGTCCTCAAATAATTCACAAGGGACAAAAGTCCTCGACCCGACAAATGGACTGTTCAGTTCTGTCTGCACTTCTTCGAGCTTGTAGGTGATGATATGTGGGATTTGGTTGAAGACTCTAGGATCAGAGGTGGAGTTAACA
>ML799813.1:129113-189517 GCA_009831015.1 Picea engelmannii | reverse complement strand
ATGCATTCTCATCAAGGACAATACATATTATATTACATCAATCATCAATCAATCAATCCTTTGACATCAATCAATGAAATCAATCAATCAAACCATTGGAATCAATGACAACATGATCCAACAATTCTTTGGGTCATTTTGGAGGCGCTCACAGGTTGCATGAAGAAAAAGAATGAGCAACACACAATTTGCTTGAAGGAAAGTTGTGTGCATAAAATCAAGGGCTCATAACACAAGTAGGAAAGAGATAAATGATGTCATGATCATGCATGAGTGTCCAACAGAGAATTACTAGTAACACGGGACCAAATGAAGCTATAATAGATGCCCCCTAATGTATGAGATAAAAAGGGAAGTTGGTGGCTAAAATATGTTATAAAACACAGAGGATGTTGGCAAGTGGACTCAAGTGGAGTCCAACAAACCCAAGATCTAAAATATATATGCAAATAAGAACCAAAGTATTAGTTGATTCTCTTCCTTGAGGTGAGCATATCAATTTTCCAGTGGAAAACAAGAATGGATGCTAAATCAAGCACATTGCATATCCATGAAGTATATATATAATGCAATATTATGGCCACCAAATAATACACAATGGATCCATATTTAAAATTGTATTGTAGCCACAAAAAAATACACAGTGGATCTATGTCTCGATATACACTAAGATAATATTTGTAACTGTACTGAGTATAAGGTTGGTTCTCCAAAACTATTAAGTGGAAAAATAGGAAGGTTGTATTGCATAACAACTTAGGCAACAACAAAAAATAGAGATGCCACTACAACATAAGGTCATCAACCAAATTTGTCATATGTATGAATCTACACCATGTGAATAAATGGAACAAAATGGAACATTCTAGAAACTATCTGATTATCGATCATTGATTGATACCATTGACAGATGCGAGGTAACCCAAGTTACCTATTACATTTTAAAAAGTGTGAATAAATGTGTTGATGTCAAACACTTGTAGAATCTATTGATCAAGGGTCATTGAGGTATACCCACTATGTTAATCCCTAGAAAAAACCCCATGTTAAGTATAAAACCCCTTATTAAGCCCTAGATATTGAATTATAACATTTTTAGTGTTATATTTGTATGTAGGCTAGAAAAATTAATTGTATCATTTCAATATAATTGTACCATTTGTCACACACACACACACATATACCAATGATACCTAGTCTTAGGATCATATTGTTTGATCTTGTACATTGAATATATTGTAAAAGGAGGTTTCCCTCTCGAAGTGGACTATTATTCATTGAATTTTTATCATTCTCAAGGCATTGGTTCATAACATTTGGTTTCATAGCATTGATCTTAGGATTTTGTTGCTTCAAGCAAGTCATCTTGGAATTTTTGCTATAAATGTTTTTGGGGGACGTTTTAGACAATAACATTTAGATGTTACTTATGAGACATATCATAGTGCTTCTGGAAAAAATTTCAAGTTATGGTTCATTATAATTTTGGATATATATCCTATTATGGAAGATAAGGGTCTCAACTCATCCTGAAATCAGTTCTAAATGAGTCATCTTGGAATTGTCGCTATAATATTTTTTATGGGACATTTCAGAAAGTAAAACTTTGTGGAGACTGAGGATACATATCATAGTATAGGTGGTAAAAGTTTTAGGTTATGTTTTATTATATTTTCGGATATATATCCCGTGGAAGTTAGGGTTTGTGACTAGTCTTGAAATTAGTCTCGAACAAGTCATCATTTTACTTTGTTTATAAACAAATTTCAGTGAAGTTTTAGACTCTTAAATTTTCATAATCTTGAGGATACAATGAATTATAGGTGGAAAGTTTTTCAAATTTTGAATCATTGTAATTTTTTAGATATATCTTGTGGAAGTTGAGGTTGTTTACTAATCCTGAAATTAGTCTTAAACAAGACATTTTGGTATTTTTTCTATAACGTTTTTATCAAGGAAGGTTCATACTATGAAATGTTTAGGAGTTTAAGAAGTCATATCAAATTATTACAGGATGAAATTTTAGATTCATAAGGCTTCAATTTTCAGAGTTATATCAAGACAAAGGGTAGTCATCTAGACACACTACACATTAGGGTTTGAAAGGTACACAACTTACAATAGGCACAATTTTTAATTGGAATATATGTTTTTGGTGATTCAAAGTTTATGATAAAGACGAAAAATAGGAGCATTATTATTTTCTCACATGGAAAAGGGTTCTATAAGAAATAATATTGGTACTCATTGAAATAAAGTGAAGACTTAGAAAACATGCTAACCTAATTAGAAAACCAAGTTGATGAAATGAGTGCTAGTATGTTGAAACAAGTGGATTTATCACATTCTCAAGGATACCTTAAAAAATTAATGAATGAAAATCGAGAACATATGGAAAATAATTGTAACATATTCATTTTCCAACCTCAAACTAGAGATGTGTATTGTAAATGTAGTATGTGTCCGAGAGCCAAGTGATGTACATTGTAAATGTGATGTATGGCCAAGAGTCAATATGTAAATGATGTAAATTGAAATATAATGAATGAAATGTATCGCCAGCTGCAGAAGGACACAAATGAATATTGGGAGTTAAGTATCCACAAGAGAGGGTAGGGGTCCAAGGGGGAGATATTTACCCATATCTATTAAACCAAAACTCATTTCCTATTTTTTGATAAAGTATCCTTGCCGTGAACCTTCCATTAATTGTTGAGTGTTCTAGAGTCCAATCATTAAATTCATGTAAGAGGTTTGGTGTGAGAGTCACTTTCCATAGTTATTGAGAGAATGGGGGTTGAGTACAATCAAATTGGGTAAGAGTGAAAGTCAAACAAGCAAGAGAAAGAGAGGAATTTTGTATGGGAAATAGACTAGCTTTTATAGATTCACGTTTTTGCATAGGGAGTTGTTTTTACATGGCGTTTTTGGCCAGCAATGGAGTTTTGAGAGTGTGAGATTGTAGGAAGTTGTTTTGGACATGTTTATCTATTGTTTGAAGCTGTAATTTCATGGAGAAATAGGTTGTGTTCCTGGGAGCGATGAGTTGTTCGAAATTTGTCCAAGAAGAATGTGTTTTGGTTGTTGGGCGAATTTGTGTTGTAGTTGTGAAATTCCTGAAGTCCCAACAAGAATAATTCATGTCCAACCTGTGTTGAAATACTTGGAGGGGAGTGAAAAGGCACGAGGGACTATGAACATTAAAGGGGGCTTCCATCCCTTGGGTTGTCCAGGTTGAGGGGAAGTTTGTTGCTGGACTAGAATTAGCTGAGTGTTTAACTGCTGAAAGGGGGACATTAACTATCCTTAGGAACCTTCGTCTCTTGTGGATTCATAGCCCCGGCTTTGGGGTGTATTATTGTTGAGAACTGGAAGAACAAGGTTACCATTGGGAGGAATGCTCGTCCTTTACAACAGGTTGCACATTTTACAAGACACGTATTTTGTTTGTTGTGTTTACTCATGTATAATGATGATGCAATTGCTGTGCAATTTACTATGAATCATATTTGGTTATTATTTCTTGTTGTGAGTAGAATGATGCATTTAAATTCTTGTTTATATGGTTGAATGTTGTTGTATGTTATTTAGTTGTTCTATGCACAATTAAGCAGTTATATTTACGTTTTTGGGAAGCATAGACAATTAGTTACATGTGAATGAATGTCATGTTGAGTATTGTTTCGGCATATAGATTTAGTAACACAAATTTTTAATGGGTTGTTTTAGTAGTGACGTGACCCATATGGGAGATGGGTACGTCACAAAGTGGTATCGTATCTACTAGTTCAACAATGGATTCATATGGGAAAAGAGCCAGTGTGAATTTGGATAAATTCGTTGTTACAGACTTTGGTCTGAGTGAATTGGGAATAATTGTGGAAAACCATAGTGAAAATCCCCATTTTTATGGGAGAAATCGAGATTAGTTTCCAAGAATTGTCTCATACATTTTAATGATGTCAAAGGGCCAGATCCCAGAGTTAAATTTGCATGCAAGGTTGAATTTCATATTTTAGTGGACTTTCATCTACCCATCTTCTTGTGGATGGAATAATATAAACCTCTTAAACTTAGTGTCCATATTCTCCCACAATGTAGTCCAAAATGCACTAAGAAATATGTTATCCATGTCTGAGTTGATCTCCTTGGTATCCCAAAGTGCACCCAAAACTATTCAAAGAACAAGTTTGATGCTTTCTGTCCCTTGATGGTCTTTTTACAAGGCATGAGAATGCACATTTTGTTGAAACTATCAACGACTATGAATAAATAGTCGTGTCTCTTCCGTGTGGTTGGTAAGCCTCCCACAAAATCAATGGAATTTTTTCCCGAAGGTCAAGTGGGTATAGGTAACGAATAGTATAGAAATTTCTTCCTGTTACTGGGCTTGTTGGTAAAATAAAGTATACATCATCGAATATATCATACTAAATCTTCTTTCATTCTAGTCCAGTACACATACCTTTGTAAATTGGAAACTATCTTCCCAACACCAAAATGTCCTGCAACCTTGGAGGTGTGAGCCTCTATAATAAGTGCAATTGTAACATGCCCACTACCTAAAATCAAACTTTTTCGTTGATTTCTCAACAATGAGAATCCCCGAAGCTCGCAACAGTGAAATGCCAAACCCGATCCACAGGTCCTTCTCACCCACACGACTTTTCTGCACTAAGCCGTGATCTTTCCCTGATCTTAATTTTGGGTTTCAGGGTTTCGTGATCCCCGACGTCAAGAGTTCCCGTCCTCTTGAATCCCCGATCTCCGATGAGAAATTTCACTGATATGCGCCCTTTACACGTTAGCCCTCCTGGCTATGCTCTGGTCCATGTGACCGCTAATTCATAAGACCACATCCTTATCCTTCTTTCGGGGTTTTGGGCTTCAAAATCCCATTGCGCTCCAACTCCCGTTATCCCTCCAGGATAAACTCCTGGCCCACATGACCACTATCTCACAAGACCGCAGCCTTGTCTCCCATCGGGGTTTCGAACATCGCAATGTCGAAATGCATAAACATTTTGTCCTCGGAATCCCCGATATCCCAATATGACGTCAGCTTCCACTAGTACCCTGGGATAGACCTTTTGGGTCCATACGACCTCCCTCTATATGACCATATTCATACCACCTATCGGGGCTTTGGGGTTTCAGATGCTGAAAAACATTTTCCCACGGGATTGTCGATCCCTCGAATCCTGATTCTCCGATAGGCTGACAGTTGGCCCCACGATGGCTCTGAATGCTGTCACGCATCCTCCTTTGATGGACGGTCCTGGTTAACTCTCAGGATTTCGTGACTTATGATTTCCTGGACGCCTCGTCCCTAGGACTCGCGAAATGTCGGACTCTGACTCCCTTCAGATCTCTGACACGCGTCCCAAGTGAATGGATGGTTCAGATCGCTCCTTGCGTTTTCGAGACTTCTGATGTCCCAACTTTCACAACCTCAGGAACTCTGATTTCCCGAATGCCGATATCCTGATGTCTACTGCCCGAATCTCCGAATTGGATGATCGCGTGACACGCGTCCCCTCTCAGATGGATGGCCCAGATTTGTGTCGGGGTTTTCAAGGTGGACTTACCATATCTCCTGTCCACGGGAATGCTGATATACCGATTCCCGACGCCTCGATCTCCGCCACATGTCTCCACTAACGGATGGTCCAGATCGATTCTGGGTAATTTCCCATGGAAATTCCCGAGCTCATGTCATCGAGACTTCTGATTTCCCGATATGTGAAACCCTGATGAGCCAACCCTCCTTTCGGTATTTTTCCTTCTATTCAGGAGCTTAACCCTCGCGCAACTTCTGTCAGATACAACGACTGACGGGTATCTGCTCAAGATCTGACGTCTCAGATCTGTCCCACCTCGCGCATTCTTCCACTACTTCGTGGATGTGGAAAGATCAACGGTCCAAATGTTCTCATGGACCTTGGGGGGGGGGGTCTACGATCCTGATTTCATTGATATTCACGAAGATAGAGAGAAAAAGGGGCAAGATATGTAACGCCCTTGTTACTTTCGTCAATATGACGGTCATGAATGACCATGGGTCCTCTGACAGGATCTCATTCGTCGATTCGTTACTTATCCCTACGCTGCTCCTTCAGAATTTTAAGGGGGTCATTCCTCCTCGTACAGGGTTATTAAGACTTGCACATTCAAGTCCTTTTTCCAGGTTCTTGGTAGACCTTCCCAAGGAGGGAATCTCTGTGAAGAGACCTATTCCGGGGCATCCCTAAAGACGGGTAAGGGGAAACAACTTCCTGAGAACAAACCGTAAGTTTGACTTGGTTCAACTTATGCATAATTAAATTCATTTATCATTCATAAGCCAATTCATTCATTTTATGTTATAAGCATATATCTACCCTTTCTTATCAAAACACTACACAGACATTCTTTACTGCAATCGTTCACAATTTCACAGTTTATGAGCATATACGTCAACATATGAATTTCAAGATGTAATATGTAAAACACTTATCAGAAATAACGCCAGGAATGAGTGCAACTGCTGAGAGGGGTGCTTGTTTCCACCCAACCATAGGCGTAGCGACTCCCAACAGATTTACCACTAGCCACCCCCAAGCTGAGACCACAATGTTGTGAGACTACGTCTCTCTGTTTTCCAGTGACCAGGAGCGAAGGTAGCAATCCTTCCTCTCTGCTATCACTCACTCTGCATAAATGCCAGAGTTCCCCTCGTGTCTTCCCCCTCCAATCGCTTCTTCCCCACGCCTTATCCTCTTGTGAGGTTGCGTGTGGCACAATTACCCTTGCGCTGATCAGGCCTGACGGCTCTACGGATAGGTGGTTCACCTCCCCATCCTTGATTAAGCCATCAACCTGCCAGCCCGCAAGGCATTAAAATCAGAGCCAACGAGCCTCTTTTGGTTCTCCGGGCTAGTGGAGTCCAAATACGGTCTTAATTCTCGGTGGAAGTTAACGCCACCTTTCCAGGTGCCCTCCACCGCCATCGTGGTCTCTTTTCTGCACGTCCCCTCTCAGCAGTCCTGCAATAATTCAAAATGTTATTCACATTCATTGACCTCTTCCTCAAGGTCCATTTACATCACATATTCACATTTATGAGTTTGCCATAGTTCTTGGCTAGTCCAGTTATATTTACAAGCTGGGGGAAATAGGGTGTTACAATTCCCTCCCCCTAAAAAGGAACATTGTCCTCGATGTTCTTATCTACTAACATGAATTTGCATGTTCAAAAGTAAACAAAATCGGATATGTCTGTCTCATGGCATCCTCCATTTCCATTGTAGCCTCATCTGGGCCAAAATATTTCCACTGCACCTTGACCTGTGCAATGGTTCTGTTTCGGAGCGGGGTTTCCTTTCTGTCCAGTATGCCTTGGGGTTCTGGTAGAAATTCTCCCTCCGGTTCCACCTGGATCACAGACTAGTCAATTATATGATTAGCATCATGTACATATTTCTTCAATAATGAAACATGGAAAATATTATGTGCTTTTACTGTGGGAGGAAGTGCTAGCCGATAGGCTACAGGTCCCACTCTATATAGAATCTCAAAGGGTCCATAATACCGGGGTGCCAACTTGGCACAAGCTCCCATTTTGAGGGAACTCCTTCTAGGCTTAATTTTGAGATATATATGGTCTCCCATTTTGAACTCTCTTGGAGTTCTCTTTTGATTAGCATAAATTTTCTGTCGGTTCTGAGCGATCTTCAGATTTTGTTTTATCTGAGTCACTTGTTGTTCCATTTCTTTCAACATATCGGGTCCAATAGAAATCATGTTTACAGGATTACTCCAGCTGATTGGATTATTACACGGCCTACCATAGAGGACCTCGAAGGGACTCATCTTTAAGGATGCTTGGTAGTCGTTGTTGTAGGCAAATTCTACCAATGGCAGGTAGTCTTCCCATTTCCTGGGTTGATGCATTACATGCATCCTTAACATATCCTCTAATATTTGATTTACTCTTTCTGTCTGTCCATCGGTGTGAGGGTGGTAGGCGGTGTTGAACAACAATTTGGTCTCCAATCCCGCCATCAGTGATTTCCAAAACTTGAAAGTAAATTTTGTGTCTCTGCCAGATATTATCTCTCTCGGCATACCATGCAGTCGGAATACCTCTTTCATGAATATCTGGGCAATATCTATTGCCTTGCAGGTTGATTTGACATGGATGAAATGAGCAGACTTGCTCAACTTATCCACCACCACCATAATGGCATCATTCTGTTTGGTTGAAGTTGGTAATCCAGTGATAAAATCCATGGATATGGTTTCCCATTTCCATTCTGGGATGGGTAAAGGGTGTAATAGTCCTGTTGGGTGTCGATGTTCGACTTTAACCTGTTGGCATTCTATGCATTGGGCCAAATATGTGGCTATGTATCTCTTCAATCTAGGCCAATAAAATTGTTTCCGGGTGGCAGTGATCATTTTCTGGTATCCTAGGTGACCAGTGTAGTGTCTTTTATGCAGTTCATCCATGATGAACCTCTTCAAGTCGTCACAATTGGTAATGTACAGTCTATCTCTGTGAGTGAGCAGGCCTCCTTCGGTCATCTGATAGCTTTCGTATTTTTCTCCAGCGGGTTCTTGCTGTAGGTACAGGGTCACATTCCGAACGAAGAGATCTGTTTCTTGTGCCATTTTGACTCTGTTCTTGACATCTGTCTCGCAGGTACTTACTGCTGCCAGGTGAATTGTTCCCATGCTTCTTCTAAGGGCATCGACCACCCTATTCTCTTTCCCTTTAATTTGTTTGATTTCAAAATCAAATTCGCTAAGGAGGCCCATCCATCTGGCTTGTCTAGCATTAAGATTGGGTTGATCGAACAAATACCGTAATCCACAGTGATCTGTCATAAGTACAAATTTTCTTCCCAAGAGATAATGCCTCCACATTTTTAAGGCATGCACTATGGCAGCCAGTTCTAGATCATGAGTCACATAGTTGACCTCATGTTCATTCAATTTTCGGGATTCATAGCAGATCACCTTTCCTTCCTGCATAAGAACTCCTCTGATCCCTTCTTTACAGGCATATGTGCACACAAGGAAGTCAGCTTCTGGGTCAACGATTTTCAACATGGGTGCATGGGTCAGTAGATGTTTCAGGGTTTGGAATCTTTCTTCACATTGTTGTGTCCATAGGAATTTTGTCCCCTTCTTCTGAAGGGCAGTGATTGGACAACCAATCTTGGAGAAATATTTTATAAATATCCTATAGTATCCTGCCAATCCCATAAAGGATCTGATGTCTGAGACATCCTTTGGGGTAGGCCATTCCATGATAGACCTGATCTTGTCGGGATCTACTGCTACCCCTTCCTCGGACAGAACATGTCCCAAGTAATGTATTTGCCTCTGAAAGAAGTCACATTTTTTGAGTTTAGCATAGAGCTGATGCTTTCTTAGCACTTGCAGCACAAGCCTAAGATGCTCTTCATGTTCTTCTCTATTCTTAGAGTAGATTAATATGTCATCAATAAAAACCAGTACAAATATATCTAAAATTTTACTGAGTATATTGTTCATTAAGCACATGAAAGTGGCAGGGGCATTGGTTAACCCAAATGGCACTACCACAAACTCATCGTGACCATACCGTGTCCGGAAAGAAATTTTATGGATGTCTTCACCCTTGATTCAGACTTGATGGTATCCTGACCTCAAGTCAATCTTCGAGAAAATAGACGCGCCTCCCAACTGGCCGAATAGATCATCGATCCTGGGCAAGGGGTACTTGTTCTTTATGGTTACTTTATTAAGTTGTCTATAATCTATACACAGTATAAGGGTGCCATCCTTCTTTTTCACAAACAGGACTGGTGCTCCCCATGGGGACACACTGGGTCGAATATAACCCTTATCCATCATTTCTTTCAATTTCAATTTGAGTTCAACTAATTCAGGTGTGCTCATCCGGTAGGGTGTCCTGGACACCGGCACCGCTCCTGGTGCGAGTTCTATCGAGAAGTCAATGTCTCTTCTCGGAGGTAGACCCGGTACCTCTTCCAGAAACACATCTTTGTATTCTCTCAGGATAGGGTGATCATCAAGGTTGGGTTTAGCACCTTTGATTGTTTTCAATACCTGTATTGCATATAGGGGACATCCCTTTCGACAATACTTTCTCATTTGCAGGGCTGATATTTGTCTCACCGAGACCGGTTTTTGGATCCCTTGGAGGGTTATCCTTTTTCCTTCTTTGCTCACACATTCTAAGGTTTTATGGTAACAGTCCAATTTGGATTTATGGGCGGCCAGCCAGTCCATACCAATCAATAGATCGTATGATTTGAGGGGTAATACATTAAGGGTTGCTTGGGTGGGGAATTCACCCAACATTAACTGGCAGGCTGGTATGACCTCTACCACCTTTTTTTTGGTGCCAGTGGCTAACTGTACCAACCATGGTTTAGTTTTCTTCTATGGCTGTAGTTTACACTTATCAACAGCTCTAGGGGTTATATAACTCAAATTTGAACCAGGGTCAATCAAAATAGACACTAGATGGTTGAAAATCATACCTTCTATTTCCACCACTGAAGCTTGGTGGTCATCTTGGTTATTATCCAAGGCTGCATAAATTTGCGGCACACTCCTTGCCACATCATTGACTGTGGTAGCTTCCTACATGTTATAAATTTTCCGATTGTTCTGTTGTCGGTGTGGACAGTCTCTCAGGACATGCTCTTCTCCGCAACCCCATCATTTCAGAGGTTCTTTCTTTGGGTTATTAGTCTTTACCGGTATAGGTCCAGAAGTTTTATTTCTATCCACCGAGGGAAAGTTCTACTGGAGTACACTCCGGGTTGGGAAGTCCATTCTGGGGTTCTTTTTGTAGCTCTTAAATTCTGAGGATTTAATCCCCTTTTTCTGAAATTTTGAACCACTCTTCTGTTTCAAGTCCCCATGAAACTCTGCCCGATGTCCATATTGTTCATGACAATATGTTGCTTTTCAAATAGTGTCTTCTAAGGTCTTTGGCTCATCAAATTCGATTTGGTTCCGGTATTCCTTGGGTAGCCCACTGATGAAGCGTTGTGCCTTCGCCTTCTCTTCTTTGATGTAGGGTACATATCTCAATAAGTCGAGGAATTTATTGACATATTCCTCCATAGTAAGTTGTCCCAGTTTGAGTTCATAAAACTCTTTAGCCTTCTCATCGAAATATCTTTCCGACAAATAATTCTTCCGAAAGTACTTCTCAAACCGTTTCCAAGACAGGTCCTCCTCGTGGACCCCTTTTATATTCTTAAGGTCTTCCCACCAGATGGAAGCCTTTCCGTTCAGATTGAAAGTGGCCACTCGGGCCTTCAAATTCTCTGAAAAATCATGGACTCTGAAATATTTCTTCAGTCCAAGTAGCCAGGCCTCGACTTCCTATCCCTTCTTTATCTCACCGTCAAAGGAGGGAGATTTAGCCTTTTTGAATTCCTCAAATTTATGACTTTTGAAAGTCTTTTGCTTCCTCTGTTTTCTTTGAGAATAGGAACCGGTCCTGCTGCTGGAAGAGCCTTCTGAATCGCCAGCTTCCTTCTTAGTGGAATTGTCTGGCACTGTTCCTTTACCTCTGGGGTGGACCTTTCTTGATGTGCTTCTCTCAGTATGGCCACTGATACGACCATGATTCTGCATCTTAGGTTCATGCTGCATTTGTCGCTGTAGGTTGGATAATTTTTGCAGTAAAACTGCATTAATTTCGGTTTTCTTTTCTTGTTCTTTCATCATCCTTTCATTGTCGGCCTTGCAGCTTTGCAACTCAACCATGAGACTCCTCACAGTCTCAGCTAGGTATGGAGGGGTTCCTATTGCTCTTCTTTTTTCAAACTCTTCGCCTCTATTGTGGGAGCCTTCTCCCATATCTTTGTGAGTCACCATTCTCTGCGTCGGTAAATTCCCATAGTTGATCGTCCGCTAGAGTGAAAAAGGAAAACGTTGGACATTAGTCAAGATTTAAAAACATTTTTATAATTTGCGCATGAATTATAACTCTTTCACATGCACACACAATCGGGTTCTCATTTTTCAAGTTTTTAATCGTCGATGAGAGAGTCAAGTTAGGGGGTTACTCCTCATAGGAGTGCTTCGAATGGAGCTTATGCACAACTCGTTCATGAGCCTAATCAGGCTGAGTGTTGTAACCATGCTCTGATACCACTTTGTAACATGCCCACTACCTAAAATCAAAAATTTTCATTGATTTCTCAACAATGAGAATCCCCGAAGCTCGTAGCAGCGAAATGCCAAACCCAATCCACAGGTCCTTCTCACCCACACGGCTTTTCTGCACTAAGCCATGATCTTTCCATGATCTTAATTTTGGGTTTTGGGGTTTCATGATCCCCGACGTCAAGAGTTCCTGTCCTCTTGAATCCACGATCTCCGATGAGAAATTTCATCAATACGCGCCCTTTACGCGTTATCCCTCCTGGCTATGCTCTGGTCCATTTGACCTCTAATTCATAATACCGCATCCTTATCCTTCTTTCGGGGTTTTGGGCTTCAAAATCCCAATGCGCTCCAACTCCCGTTAGCCCTCTAGGCTAAAATCCTGGCCCACATGACCACTATCTCACAAGACTACAGCCTTGTCTCCCATCGGGGTTTCGAACATCGCAATGTCAAAATGCATAAACATTTTGTCCTCGGAATCCCCGATATCTCGATATGACGTTAGCTTCCGCTAGTCCCCTGGGCTAGACCTTTTGGGTCCATACGACCTCCCTCTATATGACCATATTCATACCACCTATCGGGGCTTCGGGGTTTCAGATGCTGAAAAACATTTTCCCACGGGATTGTCGATCCCTCGAATCCTGATTCTCCGATAGGCTGACAGCTAGCCCCACGATGGCTCTGAATGTTGTCGCGCATCCTCCTTTGATGGACGGTCCTGGTTAACTCTCAGGATTTCATGACTTCTGATGTCCTAGATGCCTCATCCCTAGGACTCGCGAAATGTTGGACTCCGACTCCCTTCAGATCTCTGACACGCGTCCCAAGTGAATGGACGATTTAGATCACTCCTCACGTTTTCGAGACTTCTGATGTCCCGACTTTCACGACCTCACGAACTCCGATTTCCCGAATGTCGATATCCCGATGTCTAGTGCCCGGATCTCCAGAATGGACGATCGTGTGACACGCGTCCCCTCTCAGATGGACGAACCAGATTTGTGTCGGGGTTTTCAAGGTGGACTTACCCGATCTCCTATCCACGGGAATGTCAATATCCCGATTCCCGACGCCGCGATCTCCGCCACATGTCTCCACTAACGGATGGTCCAGATCGATTCCGGGTAATTTCCCATGGAAATTCCCGAGCTCATGTCGTCGAGACTTCCGATTTCCCGATATGTGAAACCCCAATGAGCCAACCCTCCTTTCGGGATTTTTCCTTCTATTCATGAGCTTAACCCTCGCACAACTTCTGTCAGATCTGATGGCTGACGGGTATCTGCTCAAGATCTGACAGCTCAGATCTGTCCCACCTCACACATTCTTCCACTACTTCATGGATGTGGAAAGATCAACGGTCCAAATGTTCTCATGGACCTTGGGAGGGGGGGTCTACGATCCCGATTTCATTGCTATTCACGAAGATAGAGAGAAAAAGGGGCAAGATATGTAAATCCCTTGTTACTTTCGTCAATCTGATGGTTGTGAATGACCATGGGTCTTCCGACAGGATCTCATCCATCGATTTGTTACTTATCCCTACGCTGCTAATTCAGAATTCTAAGGGGGTCATTCCTCCTCGTACAGGGTTATTAAGACTTGCACATTCAAGTCCTTTTTCTAGGTTCTTGGTAGACCTTCCCAAGGAGGGAATCTCTGTGAAGAGACCTATTACGAGGCATCCCTGGGGACGGGTAAGGGGAAACAACTTCCTGAGAACGGGTCGAAAGTCTGACTTGGTTCAACTTATGCATAATTAAATTCATTTATAATTCATAAGCCAATTCATTCATTTTCTGTTATAAACATATATCTACCCTTTCTTATCAAAACACTGCACAGACATTCTTTACTGCAATCGTTCACAATTTCACAGTTTATGAGCATATACGTCAACATATGAATTTCAAGATGCAATATGTAAAACACTTATCAGAAATAACACCAGGAATGAGTGCAACTGCAGAGAGGGGTGCTCGTTTCCACCCAACCATAAGCGTAGCGACTCCCAGCGGATTTACCACTAGCCACCCCCGAGCTGAGACCACAATGTTGTGAGACTGCGTCTCTCTATTTTCCAGTGACCAGGAGAGAAGGTTGCAATCCTTCCTCTTTTCTATCACTCACTCTGGGTAAATGCCAGAGTTCCCCTTGCGTCTTCCCCCTCCAATCGCTTCTTCCCCACGCCTTATCCTCTTGCGAGGTTGCATGTGGCGCGATTACCCTTGCGCTGATCAGGCCTGACGACTCTATGGATAGGTGGTTCACCTCCCCATCCCTCATTAAGCCATCAACCTGCCAGCCTGCAAGGCATTAAATTCAGGGCCAACGAGCCGCTTTTGGTTCTTCGGGCCAGTGGAGTCCAAATATGGTCTTAATTCTCGGTGGAAGTTAACGCCACCTTTCCAGGTGCCCTCCATCGCCATCGTGGTCTCTTTTCTACACGTCCCCTCTCATCATTCCTGCAATAATTCAAAATTTTATTCACATTCATTGACCTCTTCCTCAAGGTCCATTTACATCACATATTCACATTTATGAGTTTTCCATAGTTCTTGGCCAGTCCAGTTATATTTCAAGCTGGGGGAAACAGGGTGTTACAACAATCATTCACCTTTTGGAATACAAAGATTGTCGAGCTTGTAGAGTAAACCATCTTGGAAATAATAGTCAGTCTTGTTGTCACCTTATTCTATATTAATTTGGCCCTATAGCTTCTGAAAAAACTCCTTGATATGAATCACGGGTAGAAGGATCCATGTGCATCAAAGTTCCCAAAGGATTAATATTAGATGTGGGTGGTCATGAAAGTCTGTCAAATGTTTTGTGCTACCCTTCTTATAATTTATGACCAAATGAAGTTGTTGTAAAAGCCCATCCACTTTTAATGCCTAGTTTGTTGTAGCTTACTTTGGGCCTGCAAATACTGTAGTGTTTAGTGATCTGTGTGGACGATGGTCTCCTTTCCCATTAGATAGAGCTTCCACTTTTTTACATCTTGTACCAAGAAATAAAGATCATTTTCATAGGTAGGGTAGTTGAGAACTGCCGCATGAAACACTTCATAATAATAACATATGGTCCTTCCTCCCTGCATCAATACTGCGCCCATGGAATACCCACTTTCATCTGTCTCAACTTCGAAAGGCTTCTGCAAATTTGGTAGCGTGATCACTGGTGATTTTTCCAACTCACCAAAGGTCTTATGTTGATTCTTCCCCCACTAGAAACACTTACCTCTGGCTCTTATGGCATGGAGTGGTGCAACTACCGCTGGAAATGAAGCTATAAACTTTCACAAGTATTGTGCTACCCCAAAAAAACTTCTAACTTCAGTGACATTTGTAGGAACTGGTCATTTCATGATGGCCTCCATTTTTGCAGCATCTATCTTGAATTCCCCTCCACTAATCACATACCCAAAATACACCAAAGATTGTTGAGAAAACTCGCATTTCTTGAGATTGGCCAATAGTTGGTTATTTTTCAGAGTCTCTAACACCTACATAAGATGAGAGATATGCTCCTCCTAGGTAGTGCTATAAACCAATATATCCTCCAAATAGATAATAAAAAATGAATCTAGAAAAGGGCATAAAACATCATTCATTTGTCTCATAAATGTAGTCAGTATGTTGCATAAACCGAATGGTATAACCAACCACTCATACAAACCTTTCCTTGTCTTGAAGGAAATATTCCAAGTATCTTCTTATTTGACTCGTACTCGGTGATATCCTAATTTCAAATCCATCTTAGTGAAGTACTTTGCATGTTGCAGCTAGTCTAATAGATCATTGATCCTTTCCAGAGGGTATCAATTCTTTAGTGTAATATTTTTCAATGCCTTGTAATTGATACACATTCTCCAAGTCTCATTCCTGTAATTTTCTTCTCTTCCTCTATATGATGAATGCTAAAGTAAAATTCTAGTTGTTGCAACCAATGACTCAGTTTTAATGCATCAATCTCACCTTGGTATGGATTTATGTCCACTTTCACTTCCTTATTGAATAAGGATCGTGAAGGGTTAATGGCACTCAATCTCAACTGCTCTTTCTCGGATTCCTTACACAACTCCTTTCTTGAGTCTTCCCGATATTTCAATTTCCCCTCCAATATGTTCTCTGAGTTAGAGCCTCCATCATCTTCTAATGGTCCAATATTTCTTGCTAGAGCGACCATGAGGAGATTCATATTGTTACTGATGTCAACAACTTGTGCTTCCAACCTCTCAAATCTCTCTTCTGCTAGATCTTGAGGGTTATTATGAATAGACTTGTCCACCATGGATAGGGTTTCTGTGACTTCTCTTTAGGATGATTCTTGGATCTCGCAACTTCCTAAAATACCCAAAATAAAAACTTGCTCTGATACCAATATGATTTGTAAACTACCGTGGATATTCCACTCGAATAGTTTGTCACAACAGATCTAATAAAATACTAAAAATAGTTACTATTAAGGTTATTTTTCCTTTAGATATCTAAAATATTTAATTACTAATTTTTTGCTTATGCATGAAATAGATAAGATGTGGAAAATGGAGAACAGTAAAATACAATCACACCATCCACAAATAAACACAAGATATGACTTGGGAAACCCATTATAGGAGAAAACCCAATTATTAGGTGAGGCTGCTCTGCTCTCTTTTCCTTGGTTTAGAAATTATGCAAGTACAAATGATCCAAAAATCCTTAGACACCACTTATTTCTATACATATATACATGCAGTATCTAAATTGATCCAAAATTAATTTACTGATCGTATTGAGGTGGTTTGCATAATTTTGATGATGTGCTCTTTATCCAAAAACTCATGAAATGATTATTAGTTTGCAGAATAATGAGATGCCATAACAGAAAATAAAAGAACTCAAATTACATATAGATATGACATACACCACTTCATCCTCAAAGTCCCTATAGATAGCATCATTGTTCTCCATCATCTCAAAAGACCAAATTACATTACAATATCCTTGCAAAGATCCATTTTAATGGACTCTCTTTAATTCCATTACTCAAAACAAGAAAATAAGTTCACCATTAAAATTCTTGCGAAATTATGAGAAATTTGACTATAAAGTCGAACAATTTTTGAACTGGCTCAATTTCACCCTCTTAGGCACGTAAAACATTGCATTAAATGTTCATTAATGAAAAATTGAGAAAAGGATTTTAAAAATGACCTCAAATAAAAAAAATAGACCTCAAATTCATGGTCCTTGCAAAAAATCATGAAAAATGAGTATAAAGTTTCCTATGTTCCATCAATATACCTCAAGGGATGCTTTACGAGCCAACCATACTTGGCCTCGTCCTAGCACACAAATGAGGCAACAATACAACCTAGAAATCCATACCCTACATTGAAAAATATTTCACCTTGGGATTCGTGTAGACCTCAAAATGTGTGCACATTGGGATCCACACCCAATATATAGGCTCGGGCCTCCAAACCTCCGTCCGAATTATTGGGAAACTTCATGCTAAAAATAGTGGAATCCCATAACAAATGGGTACCCAAGGTGTAATGGTTAAACTAATGGCATATTACTTGGTAGGTCAGGGGATCAAACTCCACCAACCCCCGGTGGATACGAGTTGTTTTTGGCATATGGTATCAATAGTATGTTGGCGCAAATTGCTTTGTTATATAGTTTTAAACTATATACTATACACATATGTGTTGGTTAATTTTTTATCCCCCCACATGGGCTTGGTTACATATAATATCACATGACCTTAAACTAGGGGTCAAGGGATGGGCCCTCGGCCCCTTGTACACCCCATTCAATACAATACATTACTTTAAATATATTCTAACCCCTATACGGTTAAGAAACAATGGAGTGGCGTTATGGTAATGGGGCTTGTATTAGACCTTTGGGAGGGCGTGGGTTCGACCCATGTAGAATCCCAAATAATTTTAATGAACCACGCCAATATAGGCCAATGGGAGGTCACCACATGGCAACCTCTCATTGGCTTGTCCATGCAACGTGTTGACCTATAATAGGACCACTTGTACGCCACTTGTCAACTTATAATTGGACTACTTGGATTGTACTTTGCCCATTCAACTACCAACAATCGTGTGTTACATGTCACCCTTATAGTGGTGACACATGTCACCCTTTTTTCCCATGTGGACTTTAACCTTTGACCTGGTTTGACTGGAAATTTGACTCCTCATAAAATTTTCATACGAACTATGTTCGAGGCGAAATTTATGCAATTGTAAAACTATCGCCGAGCTCTATGCATTGATGTCATTTTTGAAAGAATCTGGGATGGTCGAATTTGTTAAAGTTGGAAACATCGATAGTCATTCTCCAATGAGAGGCCATGTGGGCCACCCTCAAGCTAGCCAGGGAGATTTGGAGAATCAACCAGTCTTGTGAAACATTGAAAAAATCTAGGGGGAATGTACAACCTTCGTGAGTCAAACCAAAAGTTAGGACGAACAAGATGATATATGATCTTGTGAGTCTAGCCAAGGAAAAGGAAGAATTCTTGTAAGTCTAAGACCAAAATCAAGATGCAACTCTAATGCAAAAGTCAGGGGGAATGTACAACCTCTGTGAGCATGGAAAGTCTAGTGCAAAATTCAGGGGGAACATACATCTCTGTGAGCATAGATAGACTAGTGAAAATTTCAGGGGGAACGTACAACCTCTATGAGCCTAGTCAAGCCTTTTGAGCCATGAGAAAAAGTCAAGGCATCTAGCAACAGTTAGGTTGAATCTACAGTTCCTATGAGCTAGAAACAAACAATCATCCTTATGAAAATAATGTAAATGTATTTATCTAGTGCATTGGCACATGTAACATTATCCACCATGAAAATAATTTCGAGTTGCCTACCTCAGTTGTAAAAGTCAATTTCCATGTTTAGTTTGAGTTGTCAAACTCAAGTTGCATGTTGCATGTTGCATGTTACATGTTGCATGTTAGAGTTGCATGCATGCATGTCAAGGTTGCATGTCAATTTGCATGTCAAGGTTTCATGTCAAGTTGTATGTCGAGTTGCATGTTGAGGTGGCATGCAATGTATAAGAGAAGTCTCAAGGGAGAGTTGTCATGCTGTCATGCAAAGTCGAGTTACAAGTCAAGTTTCTAATTCGAGTTGAGTTGTAAAGTCTAGTTGTATAGACATGTAGACTTTTATTAATTAAAGTCCACTCTCCTCTCCTTCCAGTGCCTTTATATACAAATTTTGACCCCTGCTATAGATGCAATTGCAATGCAGCGCATGTAAAACCCCGTTTCCCCCAATTTGTAATTAATCGTAAAATAGGAATTTCCATGCTAAGGCATGTGGACAATGTAAACGTATTATTGTTTGAGTTGCCAATAAATAACTATGGGGGTGAAGCCTTGAAATTACTGGCCATGATATCACTATAGGAATAATGTGAAAACTATACAAGAGGGTTCATATACCAAATAACCCCAAATCTCCCTTGATAAGGATGACAAACCTCCTTCGAATCCCAAGGAAATAAAATCAGTTAATGAAGAAAGGACTGGTGGTTGAATTACCAACCACCCCCATGAATGGGAGCATGGTCTAGCTACAGGAAGTCAGCCCAAAGTACTGTAGGTTCTGACAGACCAGGAGGACCCGAGCTTCCTTTTGACAGATGAAGGTGATAGTTATACACACAGAGGCAGCAAGAGAGAGGGACACTAGAAAAAAGAGCATAAGCTTGCAAGGGAGAGGCACAGATCTCTCCAGCAAATCACGAATAGAAGCCCGGTAGCTTGATGTTGAAGAGAATATGAGAAACCTCGTCGAGGCCACAACCGAGAGTTAAAGCTCTGAGTTGCAAAGAACATGACCTGAATAGAAGTTGAAACAAAGAGAGAACCCTCGAGAACTGTCAGAATTCCCTAGTGATATCATGCTTGGCACGGGGGTGGCCAGAGTGCTAAGAATGAATTCCTCTGAGCCTATGGTCAGGTGGAAGGACGAACACCCACATTCAGTTGGTTGGCGACAACCTATAATAGATAAGGGATCTCCTGCCCTGTGTAATTTAGCTGTAACTACGTATGAATTGGTTATACTATATATGATTTCAGGAATGTGAATGAATGATTAATGGATATACTGTATCCCTTCTATTTCTGCTTGGTATTATAATTAGGCAAGAAATTATATGGTTCGGACATGACTTGTTCTCATAAATTCTTGAGTTCTATAGTGTCTTAAGCTAGAGTCGCGAACTTTGATTTCGTCGACCTTAGGTAGTGTGGATATGCACAGGCGCTCTACGAGGCTAGCAGAGACAAAGACCCATTTAAGTCCTAGAATTGATGAATGAGCGTAAGGTTGTTTGGAAGACTCTTCTAAGAGTCAAGTCCAAGAGAAAGAGCGCAAAGCTCTCAAGTCCTCCATAACTGACGAAGCTCAGGAAGGATAGCAAGTTTCAAATACCGAAAGAGAGTACCCTTTCGTTTGCTAGACGAACGAACGAGATCCTTTCGGGAATATCCCAAGCCTGTTAGGACCAATTAATCTAGAGGAGAAGCGTAGGATATAATTCCTCGACCGCCTCAGTCTTTGAAAGTAGCGATGGAACAAGGGTCGTTGATCTAAGTTAGATCTGAACCGTTTGTTCATTTCAAGAGATTGGGGATCGCGAGTTGGGATAACAAGGTTTTGCCTTGTGTCCCAAATCCACGATGAGCTGGGAGCCGGTTTGAATCCGAGTCATCCATTAAGGAGGACACATGGTGAGATATCAACATTTTGTTGACTCGCTACTGAAGAGAGTCAACGAAGGGAGCAATGAAATATCATGACAAGTGAAGTTGCGATCTAATCGCAACCATAGGTTGAGGAGATATTTGGACTGCCCAACTCTAGGACAGGTGTCACTAGATCTGGCTTAGCCAGATTTCATGAACCAAGAGGACTGAAGTCCTTGAATTTCGAACCCCCGGTGTGTGAAACACCGATTTTGTAAAGAGGAAATATGAGCCCTTGGATCACGGTTAAATCAGGGCCGTTGATCTGATGCCCAAACCATTTCATGGATTTGGAATCGAGAGTTGAGAGGTGAAGACTCTGCCAAAGTCCTGAAAAGGGGAATGCAGGGATTAAATCAGGAGCGTCATAAGGCAGGGGGATCTGGACCGTAGGATCCAGGTTGCTGGACTTTTGGGGATCGAGGAACCAAGGTTCCTTGCAACAGAAATCCCAAAATGTGATTCCTAATAACGGCTTTTGGTGTTAGCACATTATCACGGTGAATGGTCGCGTGGATGAAGGCCAAAGGAGGAGATAATCAAAGAGCACAGGAAGGAGACCAAATAGTAGCCGTCGAATTTGATTGCAAAGGGCTGACAACCATCGGATTTGGAAGAGCTGCAAGGAGTTGAATGGACGACCGAGAAACTTCGAGAAGGAGTGTCTATCTACTGATAACCGTCAGATTTCAAGGAGGACACGTGTCATTCGATGGTAGAAAGAAGAGAAGAAACAAGTGGCAGTCGAGCAACGTTTCGCTGACCTGCGATTTAGAGTGTTCAAAGGGGAGGACTACATAGACTCGCGATCTGCGAAATAACAACGGGATCATGGTCATTGGCTCAAGAGAAATCTACACCATTGATTTCTCAGGAGGAATTTTGGCATTTCGTGGACCGGGAAAACGAAAGGAAGAATCTTTCGACTCTCATGCCAAAAATTGCGAAAAGGAAATTTGCGATTAGACCCTGACCATTGGATTGGGTCGGACTGTGGATTGTCGATCTGAGGTATCGACATTTCAGGAACTGGGAGTGTGGAGAAACCAACTCCCCGGAAGTCGCAAAATGAGAAGTCCTTATAAGAGACAGGGAGATTTGGACTGACGGATCATGGGAATTGTGGACCATTGATCTAACACATGGAAACTTTGGGTTTCAGAACTTGGATTGTCGGGGCGCCTTTCATCAAAAACCCCAAGGTCGCGAAATGAAACGCGCCATTAGGTTTAAGCCTGTGGTCATGGGAATGGTCGTGTGAGCAGAGGGAGCTAATGGTCGTTAGGCCCCTTTTGGAACTCGAGAGTTGGGAAGTCAGGGGTGACTCATACATCGAAGTCCTGACATGCGAAGTCTTGAAGCGCTGACTGTGGAGGCCTGTGGTCACAGGGTGGTGGTTCCATGGTGGAGGCTCGTGCATGGTGTTTATTCATGCTTTCTAACCTCATAAAAAGGACTTGCAGATATATTGTAAGGATCCCGACAAGGGATCGAAGAGCCATTTCATCTCAATGATTAAGAAAATTGAAATTTTTTCTATGCCCAGTAATGGGTGTGTGACAAAATGGTATCAAAGAATTGTTACAACACTTGGCCTGCTTGGGCTCATGCACGAGTCATATGAAAATATTCTTGAAGTACTTTAAGGAAGGATAGAGATTTCAAAGAATTCGAAGAAAAGGCGAAGGTTGAAGCCACCTCTTAGAGGTTGATTCGAGAAGAGTTGATGCCAAGTTCTTTGGCTTGAAGTTGTTGAAAATATGAACGGATAGTGGAATTTCTTGGAGGGAAGAATACTGAAATTCCATGAATAGTTAGATCTAGTAGATCAGCAGAGAATATAAGACTGATAACCTCTCATCACTCACAAGTTTAAGAGGCATAATATTTGTTAGATTGGGATCAATGAGAGTCGTTGATCCAGAGCTTCGAGGTTTTGGCCATTGGGAAAATAGAAGCGAAAATCTTCCTGAAGTCACAAAAGGTAAATCACCAATTTAATCAGGGACGTTGGTTAGTGGGGAACCTGAACCATAGATCTGGTGTAATCGGATATTCGAAAGTTGGAGATTTGGAAGATAAGGTAGAGTTGTTCGTTGATTTTATAAATTGTGAAATCCTGAAATATTTGGGAGCTGGGTCCTAGTTCCTAGTGGAAGGTCACGATGGGTGCATAAGAGGGAGCGCTAGCACTTGCTAGGCCCTTAGTCAGATCTCAGGATCTCGGGGGTTGGAGTGTTGGATTTGTATCACATAAATAGTCCCGAAATCGTGATGTGATCATGGTCATCGATCGAGGAGAGATCATGACCATTTGATCTAGTCCTGGGGGGAGGTCGTCAATCAGAGATCTAGAGTTTGGGAAAAAGGTTTCAAGAGTGACTTGCATGTAGAAATTAAGAAATCAAAAAATGTGAAGTGCCTTTTAGTTCAGATCGTGGTCACTACCGATGGTCGCGTGAGGAGAAGGCATGAGCTAGTATGATGAATACTATGAATGCATAGCTGACTCCATTATGGGGAGTCATGAAAGTTTTGTTCCAAACAATAGCCTGAGGGGATTGTATTCCATCTCCTCAGGAAATACTAATATAATTGGATAAAAAAATTAAACGAGCAAATATGCTCTCTTGTCATAATAAGCGACAAATGATTACGCCTTGAGCATCACATGAGAAGGATTGTGAACGATCCTGAGTTGATTGATCTTAAAAGTAAAGATGCATGTGGGCTGTAAAATATACCTATGGAAACTACACACAGGCTTGCGATTATGAGTATAGCTAAGTACATCGTGGATGTAAGTTAGAAAAAACCTAGAACATGTGTGGATGCATAATCTGGAATGCATGTCATAAATGTATGTCTATGTCCCTTAAAGAATGCTTATTAACATGCTGAAGCTAATTCGAACTTGAGACCATCACATATAGTGATGGATGTACAATAAAGAAGTTGCATGCTAAAGGAGTTCCCTTTGAAGAAAATGTGTAAGGACTCTGTCAAAAGAACAAAGTCACAGCCCTAATAATTGTTGAAGGTTGGACAATGGGCTGCAAAGCTTGTCTATATATAAGAATCATGGATTAAATTTTTAAAGTATCATGTAATTAATAGAAGACTAAAAACTAAATCTTGATCATTCTGATAACCGAATGGTAATGTACAGGATGCACAGGTTCATGATCCATTATGAACAAAAGTTTGTTGTTAAAGCATGCTTCTATATTCCAAAAATGTTAGGGCGATACCTAACCAAGGTTTCTCAAGAAAAAGAGAAGGAAGACCACAGTAAGAAGTAGATTGCATAAGTAAAAGGAGGAACACTTTCCTCGCCCTAATAACCCTAAATTGTTTAACAGAGCCGTAGGATTAAAAGAATAGTCGTGGAAACCGATATAGTTGCTAAAGGGCAAGTAAACCCCCTGAGTATGATTAAATGAATAAATGAGTACGTTTAACTGCTTAAGCTTGGTTGAGGCCATGATTAAGAAAAGGCAATGAGACCTTAGAGATAAGTCGACTGGGATGAAAAGTCCCAGGCGATGTAGAAAGAATTTGAAGAAGGGGAGAGCCTTCAATTCTTTCCTTGCTGTGTATTATGTTTTTCTATGGGATGAGAAAGCTAATACGTTGATGAACAAATTTTTTTTGACACCGTAGTAATGATGATTGTAATACTATGAAAACAATTTAGAACTGTTGTGTTGCATTCATGAAAACATTAAGGATAGTGTGATGAAGTACATACAGATATGTTGAGACATGTCTGAAAATATTTTATTAATTTAAATGCTATGGCAATTGCATTTTAATTTACATGATGACTAATTTGCTTATGGTGTATGTCATGTGTAGAAAGAAATAAGATTGGAACTGTCGATAAAGACAGTTGCCAATAATGAACAACCTCGATCAAAGGATGACTATGCGAAGGTTCTTGTTGAAAGATTATTGAAGGGACTTTAAAAGTCCCCATGGAGCACTACTAATAAGGTAAAGGTCAGAAAGAGAGTGCTAGCATCCAAGAACATGTACAAAAATGTTCATGCTTATGCGGCTCAGGGTATGAAAGGATTCGGGTGAGAATCCCTTCTGAAATATTTTATTGTCTCATGTTATGCACAGAATTTGAAAGGGCAGTGGTATGCCTTGGATACCCAAGTAGGGTATGATTTAGGAAGGAGAACCTGAGTGATGGAGGTGTGAACCCCGGTAGTAAAGACTAGTTGTAAATCCTTGGAAGAATTCATGAACTGATATGTCATGAACATAGGGACCAATCCAGGAATGATTGGAAATAGAAAAGTTCTCATATATAGCACATTGCATTGGGTTGCTTCAAGGAAATGCATGTTTTCATAAAGCACAAACAATGAAATTTTCAGTGAGGAAGGAGAACCTTCCAAGGTTTTACTTACATTATGAAAACACCGAAGGAAAACGAGTTTGGGTGGCCATGAGTGGTGGAACACTGGTTATTAATGGAGGAAGAATGCTTAAAGGAATTCATTTGAAAACTTTGAGTTTCATGTATACTGATCTGGGTTCGTGATCGGCCTATAGCAGGAAGCATGGTACTACTAGAAGAGTGAATGAAAATGAATATGCCATGTGGTGAAGAGGTTGGTCAAATTCCAACACACCATGGCCAAGAACCTGTCATAAAGTGTGACAAACTTGAAATCAATGCAAGGGTGCATTGGGTATGAATGTGGCCACAAATGTTGGCGCATTGATTAAAATCGATTGATCTCCGGATTACATTTTGAAAATTTGGTAGGCTAGAATGATGCATAGGTAAAGGATGATGTATCCTTTCACTTTGTATCCTTGAATAGATGAAATGACTTGGACTGTTAGTATACCTGATTTTGAAAAAGGTAATGTGCACAAAAAATAACAATTTGTTTGGCTTTTTTAAAGAATGAATTACAGGGAGGAAAGGATCTTAGATATGGCAGTGTGGTAAGTCCATAAGGAAGACCAATTGCCTACTGAGACAAACTACAAGGAGTGGTATTTCCTTTTTGAGAAAGTAAATTTGATTGTTAGTATGCACAATTATGAAATTATTGTGACGATGTTGTAAAGGTGCAATAAAAATGTATATGCATGGAAAATCTAACAATTTTTTTGGATGATTAAATTTGAAAGTGAAGGAAGCAAAGGGGTCTTGGCTATGGTAGCATTGTAAGCCCATAAGGAAGACCAATTTCCTGATGAGTCAAACCATTATGGGAAGGAAAGTCCCATAATTATGAATCTGGTTACTGTGTGGAACAAATATGAAAACAAATTATGGAATGGGAAATCTGTAGGTGACAGATTTGCAATAAAATTCCAAAAGTTAGAATTTATAATGATGTCTCATGAATCTTGTGTACCTGTGATACAGGTGAGAAGAAAATATATGTCCAGAAAGGACAAATGAAGGCTGTCAAAGATGAATACGATGAACATGGCTACTGCTGAGCCATGAGAACCCCATGATAAGTCATGATCGTCGGAAATACATTGTGTTGAGGTAACACAAGCTAGAGGTACACCTGGGCAGAGCAATTCTGAGGGACGCCTCGACTGTAAGACTCGATAGAGTCTCTAAAATTTTCTTGTGCGAGAAAACCTTGGCAGGGCAAGATGGATCACCCGAGGGACTATATAGCAGTGAAGGGGATGCCTGAGCCTGGGCTTGGAGGGTGAGCGACCGCAAGGAAGAGTATACCTTAATAGTTCTTGTAAACTATTGGCATCATGCACATGGTGGTTAGTTCTTCTTGTGCAAGAAAACCCTGGAAAGGCAAGAAGGATCACCTGAGGGACTGTATAGCAGTGAAGGGGATGCCTGGGCCTGGGCCTGGAGGGTGAGTGACCATAAGGAAGATGAAACCATGATAGCTCTTGTGAGATATAGAATTGGAATCATGCACCCAATGGGTATGTCAAGGAAAAACAATGAACCTGGATAGAAAAACAACCATGTGGATACATATCCATAAACTGCACAGATAAGTATTGTGCTAAGATTATGAAAATTTTCCTAGAAATATTTATGCAATGTTTTCGCATAAGACTATGATTAACATGCTTGTTGTCCAAGAATCATTGAAAGCAGGTGACCAAGACTAAGGGTCTGAGAAAGAACCTGACCAAGAAAGAAAGATCAATATTTCTGAACAGATGAATAAGAAAGGCATGACAGGTGTTTTTGAGAAACAACACCAAGGACGGTGTTCCTTTAAGGGGGAGGGAATTGTAACACCCTGTTTCCCCCAATTTGTAATTAATCATAAAATAGAAATTTCCATGCTAAGGCATGTGGACAATGCAAATGTATTATTGTTTGAGTTGCCAATAAATGACCGTGGGGGTGAATCCTTGAACGTATTGGCCATGATATCACTAGAGGAAGAATTTGAAAACTATACAAGAGGGTGCATATACCAAATAACCCCAAATATCCCTTGATAAGGATGACAAACCTCCTTCGAATCCTAAGGAAAGAAAATCAGTTAATGAAGAAAGGACCGGTGGTTGAATTACCAACCAACCCCATGAATGGGAGAATCGTCTAGCTGTAGGAAGTGAGCCCAAAGTACCGCAGGGTCTGACAGACCAGGAGGACCCAAGCTTCCTTCTAACAGAAGGAAGGTGACAGTTATACACACGGAGGTAGAAAGAGAGAGGGATGTTGAGTCTCCATTTTTCCATAAGATAATACCATATATTACCCTCTATCTAAGTCTTTTTGCCTTTTTTATAAAACCATACTGGACTATTCCCTCCCAAAATACACGCCTAATAGCTATGTCATGTCTACAAGAGGTAATTGGTGATTTTAAAGCATGTTTGTTTAACTTTCTTTAATTAATTCGATTGAAAGTGTTTTATTTTATATAGTTATAATAATTTGATTTATGAGCAGCCTATCTGGAACTACCAGACACCATGTAATCCGGTACCGAATCCATTCTGGTACCCAAGACAGTTTTGATCCGGTACCAAGATGTGCATTATTCCAGTACTCCTTGCTCTGTTCTATTCTGGTACTAGACTTGCGACTGTGTGCAATCTGGTACTAAAACCTCTATTTCAGGATGTTCCAGTTGGACCTGGATAATGGTGGATATTTTGAGAAGACATTTGGATAGAAGCGTCCAAGTTATCTCTCCAGTTGCAAGAGACTCCATCGCTCATGCACTTCGTGTCATGAGGATGGATTCGACTCCTTAAAATTCAATGTAAATCTTAGTTCTGGAATTTCCCGAACTGTTTAATGTTTATCCATAAATATTGGTAGTATCGGTTTACCTTATATAAGGGATGTTGTGTAGAGAGGAATGTAAGAGATATATGATAAGAATCAGACAGTACTTGTCATCGTCATGTATGAAGTAAAAGATTGTTGATCCAATTTACCAGTTGAATTAATACAGAAGATATTTTATGTCAATTCTTAGATGTGAGTGAAAGTTTGAACCTGTTAACTCCTTAAGAGGTTCCTTGTTGGTTCGGCAAGGGTCCACCACCCCAACTAAGGTAAACCTCATTATATATGTTCTGTGTGTTTGTAGTTTACAACAACGTGTGTGTGTGATTTGTCTTTATTTCATTCTCATGATTGAGTATTGAGTTAATCAGTTTGGATTGGTGTGTATAGGCAAATGCTAGATCGAATATACATTTTATTATCCAATGTTGAAGGTAGCTATCTCATGATTTGAAGTGTGGGACTGATATTTTAAGTTTATGATTGTAGTATCACAGGGGACCATGAGACTTTATCTTTCATCTTCATGTGTTGTAATAAAGTCTTTCAGTTATACTGAATTTACCTTGTGCTAGTTTGATTGAATTACATGAAGTTGAAGTTGGTTTTTGTTTCAAGAATGGTTGGAGTTGATTGTTTTAACTGCTACATGAGACAAGCTTCTTAAAGTTCATATTTTCAATACAAGTGCCTAACATGAACATACTTGTTTCTCTGAGACAACATCTCTTTGATTGACTATTTGTCTAAGTTTTATTATCAGTTTTAGGTTCAGAGGATATTTTGAAGTATTTAGAGATCTTCGAAATGGAATTTTTATGTTATTAATTATTTCCTATATGCAACAAACTTAGATAGGTTACTTGTTCTCGGCACATATGGTGTAACGAATATTTCGATTACGAATCCCGGATTGACATTTAAATGAGCGTGAGATATACAGTGAACATATTTACGCACCAACATTTTTGCGTCGTTGTCGGGGAGTTGTAAATAGTAATAGGTAGCATATTTTTTGGTTTGATGAAGTATTGGATTGGATTTGAGGATAATCTAAGGGCGGAGAGAAGACAGTAAGACGAAAGGTAGGAACCTGCGCATCCACTTTGGTGGGGTTGCTCCAAAGTCAAGTTTTCCTCCTACCTTTAATTAGGAATCTGCGTTTTCATTGATTTCATTTTTTTATGAGTAGGTACAGGGATAATAAGGGAAGATTTATTGCTCCAAAAATCTCAGAAAAACCAGAAAAACAAACAACAAAGAAAACCCCCCCTTATACTAATTCATCGAAAACTCATGCAGGAAAAATTCTCAGAGGAGAGAGATCAAAGGCAGCCATTGCAACAACAACAAAAGGCACCATATCTGAAGCCACTGTTCAGATTACAAACAGAAGGAAAGAAGAAAAGGAGATAGGACTGGCAACCCCATCCAGAAGGGAAACTAGAAAAGAAGCAGAGGTGATAATAGAAGAGGCTGCATCTGCTGTTGGAAGACCACACAAAACCTTGGAACAACTAGAGATACCAAAGAACCCGGTGGTGGAACCATCACTCAGTGGAAAAAATTCACCACCTCCCTATAGAGTGCTCGGAAACATGGCAGAAGAAGAGGGAAACACATGCAATGAAACAGAGACATTTGGATTCCCCATACTGGATATCGCTAAAGACATTGCTATGAAGAACATTCCATTATCTTCACTTCCTCATTTCAGAGGTATGTCGACAGAAGACCCTGACTCGTTTTTATTTGAATTTGACATATTGTGTAGAAGCTATAACTACATAGATAATGCTCAGAAATTAAAACTTTTCCCAGCCACACTAAAAGATTCGACACTATGGTGGTTCATGAGCTTAGGGGAACACACAATTTTGTCTTGGGATGGTATGAAGGAGACCTTCCTCTAGAAATACCAAAATTACTACAGACCTAGGGATGCTAGGAATGATGTATTCAAAATGCAGCAATCAGAAGAAGAAAGCTTAGAAGACTACTTAGAAAGGTTCTTATACAATTACCAAAAGACTAAGCAGTTTTCCTTAGATACAACTACAGTTAGGACTGTCTTTCTAAAGGGGGTGAGGGATGATTGCATTGAAGTGTTAAACCTTGTGAGTTATGGGGACATATACCAAAAACCATTTTCATACATAGCAAAGTACTGTAAAAGATACTCTCGCAGTCAAGCTAAAACAAGGAAAAGTATAAGGGACCTTACCAACAAAATTTCTAAACCCACATCCGGAGGTGTCACAAAGATTGAGCTAGGAAATCTATTGGAAAACTTTAAAACATATATCCTACACACCATCAGTTCCCAACTAGATACCATGCAAATTAAAAGAAAACAAGAGGAAGAAAATATTGTGTTAGCAAACTTCTGTCATCAGTGTAGGAGGAAACACCCTAAAAAGGAATGCCCCCTCAATGTTATTGAACTCTGTGGTATTTTCACAGAGAACCATCCTACTAATGAATTCCCTTCTCTCCCCGTAATCAAGGCCATGTTCAAGGGAGGAGGAGAACCTGAGACATCTTACCCCCCTAGGAGACCATGAAGACAACAAATCCCCAGCATGTTTGCCGACCCATGTACACAATACCCCCAACAACAATGGGTACCTCCCATGTCTTATCCTTAGTGGTCAACACAAACCAAAACTTGGCAACAAGGGTGGAGAGGACCTGTATATGGAAATGTCCCCTTTCAACCAACAAATTTTCCCACCTATCCACAATATCCTTCAAATATTTCACAGTTGCTCCCAGGTTTTAACCCCCTTGCTCTTCTTCCACCTCCACAACCAAAACAACCACTTGCAATACCCATGAATCCAAATATGCAACAACCAATGCAACTTGCATCCATCCAAAACCCTCCTCGGCCTACTCCTATTCCTGCACAACCTATCCCTAACCCAAATAACAGACCGACACAACCTATACAAAACGTTGAAGTACAAACCTTTCCTACATATGTAATAACACCAGCTCCATTTAATGGAATTGAATTAAGGTCAGGAGGGATTGTAAACAAAACAAATCCCACTATGGTCATTCAAGAGGAACACATGAATAATCACAAAAACCAAGAGGAAGAAATAGGTGCCCAAACGGTTCAAAGATAATAACAAATGACTGATCCAATGAACGAAGAAATAAACACTCCAGTACCACAAGAAATCCCTTCTCCCAACTCCTTTGTAGCAGAAACACCCCATGAAGTGAATCCCCCTTACCCAGAAAGGCTGCTCATAAAGAAAATCGAGGAACCTCTAGAACATAATCTAGAGAATGAACTCTGGAATATATGTGTAAAGATCCCACTACTACAGGTCATTAAAGAAATACTTATCTATACTAAAATTGTAAGGGACCTTTGCATTAAAAATCCAGGGAGAAAGAGGAAGGAACCTCCTGTCATACAGGTGGTAGGACAGTTATTCGAGTTTATAATAGAAATACCTTCCAATTATAGTGATCCAGGGAACCCAATGGTAACCATAGAAATCAATGGTGTTGCCTTGCCTAACACATTGATTGATCTAGGGGGAAAAATAAATGTAATGTCATTAAACACCATGAAAACACTGCAACTAGATCACTTAAGACCTACACAAACTTTGCTAGAGCTTGCAGATAAATCGAACATCACCCCAGCAGGAAGTTTAGATGATATAACAGTGACATTGGCCTCTTGGGAATACCCTGTGGATTTCTTGGTAATCCATCCCAAATACCTCAAACCAGGACACCCAGTGGTACTAGGTCGACTTTGGTTGGCCACTATTGATGCATTCATCAGTTGTCAATCTTGAGAAACGACAATTTCCAATGGCACTTAAAGTTAGAAACTTATCCTTTTTCCCCCCACCCAACCAGCCACAAAAGTCCCTCTCTGGTTGGAGAATTCATATGGGGAGGAGGACTGTACCCAGCCCTTGTTGACACTTGAACAAGTAAAAGGAGTACAAGAACACTCTGAAGAACAAATCCTAAGTCCATTCTTGGCTGCTTCGACATGCATTGACTATCCCCGATCTTTCCCCAACTACACACACATCTTTAGCCCTGAATTTCAAGAAATTTGGCACCCTTCTACTTCTACAACAACCACTCTTTTGCAAATAGAGGAAGGGAAGGAGTCTACTACCCAAGTTGTAGAAATCAGACCTGGGAAGTCCCTGTATATCAATGCCAGCCTAGAAACAGATCAACAACAAAAGCTGGTACAAATGATTCAGGGGCAATTCGGTGCGTTTGCATGGGATTACTCTGACATGAAAGGGATCCACCCAGATACATGTATGCATCATATTTACACTAACAATCAAATCAGACCTATCAGAAAACCCCAGAGAAGAATGAACCCAGCCTTGAAAGATATAGTAAAGGAAGAAATCGGAAAACTCCTACAAGCCAATTTCATTTACCCTATATCAGATAGCAAATGGGTCTCCCCATTAGTTATTGTACCAAATAAAAATGGGAAATGGAGGATGTGTGTGTACTTTCAAGAGCTAAACAAGGCCACCTATAGAGACTACTTCCCTTTACCTTTCATATATCAGGTCTTGGATACTTTATCTGGGAAGAGGTACTTTTCTTTTCTGGATGGGTTTAGTGGCTACAACCAAATACAATTTTCACCAGAAGACCAGGATAATACCACATTCAACTGCCCTTGGGGAACCTATGCTTATAGGGTTCTCCCCTTTGGGTTATGTAATTCCCTTGCTACCTTTCATAGGGTTGTCTTGGTTATTTTGTCCGATATGACCAATGATTGTGTGGAAGTCTACATGGATGACTTCATGGTATATGGGGATGATTTCCAACAGGCATTGGATAATTTGAAGAAGGTATTGGTTAGATGTAGAGAGACCAACCTCTCACTCAGTGACGAAAAATCAAGAATAATGCTTATTGAAGGAATCGTTCTAGGTCACCACATCTCTAGTACCAGAATAAGAGTGGACCCTGCCAAAATCGACATTATTTCCCAAATTAAGATCCCTAGTTCACAAAAGGAAATCATAAGTTTCTTAGGGCATTCTGGCTACTATAGGAGGTTTAGTCAAAATTTTACAAACCTAGCTGCCCCCCTTTTTAAACTACTAACAAAAGATGTTGAATTTTGTTGGGATGAGCAATGCCAAATATCCTTTGAAATCTTAAAAACAAAACTTCCAAGTGCTCCTGCTTTGAGAGGTCCAAATTGGTCTCTTCCTTTCCATATCTGTATAGATGCCTCAGATACCTCTTTGGGAGCTATATTAGGACAAAGGGAAGGGGAGATTCCTTATGCTATATAATTTGTTAGTAAGAACCTCTCACCTACTGAAGAAAACTATACTATCACAGAGAAAGAATTCTTATCAGTAGTACATACCATCAACACGTTTAGACACTATATAACATGATACAAAGTTTTTGTGCATACAGATCACTCAGCTATCAGATTTCTAATGAATAAACCTGTTACAAATGCTAGAATAACTAGATGGCTCTTGTTACTACAAGAGTTTAACATCACTATCATAGACAAGCCTGGAAGAGATAACTTGGTCACTGATTTTCTGTCTAGACTTATCCATACAGGTGACAGTACTCCAGTAGATGATGATTTTCCGGATGAGAATTTATTTTCCATTTCTACATTCACCCCTTGGTATGCAGACGTAGCCAACTATTTGGTAACCGCAAATCTGCCTCAAGGTATGACATCCAGAGAAAAACAGAGAATCATTCAGCTAAGTGCCAATTATATGTGGCATGAAGATACCCTATACCGAACAGGGCCTGATTTGGTAATCAAAAGATGTGTCGGGAAGATGAAATGCAGGATATCTTCAGAGCCTGCCATGATGGCCCATGTGGAGGCCACTTTGCTGACAAAAGGACAGCTTACAAAATCCTACAATCTGGCTATTATTGGCCGACCATTTTTAAAGATGCAAAGAAATACGTGGCCAGCTGCGATGATTGCCAAAGAATGGGAAGACCTACATCAGTCGATGAAATGCCACTCCAAGACCAAGTAGTAACCGAACCCTTTGAAAAATGGGCCTTAGACTTTCTAGGACTTGTCAATCCCATGTACCGGAAGAAAAAGTACATATTAGTTTTCACAGACTATGTAACAAAATGGGTAGAAGCCAAGGCCCTGTATTCAGCCAATGAACAATCTGTTGTAGATTTTCTCTTTGAGGAAATTTCCACTCGTTTCGGGGTACCTCGGGAGATAGTCACTGATCAAGGAACACAATTCACCTCAAATTTGTTTAAGGCCCTTATCGAACAATACAAGATTAGACATAGAAAGTCTTCACCCTATCACCCCCAAGCCAATGGCCAAGTAGAATCGACCAACAAAGTGATAGAGGCCATCTTCACTAAGAATGTTCAGCTGCATCACAAAGACTAGGCTGACAAGTTTCCTGAGGCCTTGTGGGCCTACAGGACAGCCTGGAGAAATACAACAGGCCATACACCATATGAGTTGGTATATGGGAAGCAGGTACTACTGCCCATAGAGTTTCAAGTAAAGACCTTCAGAACTACCATGCAATTAGGAATGGACTTGAATGAAGATAAAAAACAGAGGCTATTACAATTGAATGAGCTTGATGAGATAAGGCAAGATTCTCTACAAAGAACCACCCTGATACAAGAACAAAGGACCAAATGGCACGGCAAGTACATTAAACAGAAGTCCTTCCAGCTAGGTGATTGGGCCCTCCTATATGATAGCAGATTTAAATATTTCAAAGGCAAGTTGTCTACCAGATGGATGGGGCCCTATGAGGATGATACAGTCTATGGCAATGGTGCAGTAAGGATAAAGACTATTGATGAAAATCAGACTTCCCTTGTTGTAAGTGGACATTGAATGAAGGTTTATCACAAACCGCTGTCAAAGGAGGATTTTGTCAAAAATGTTCTTCAGACTTCCGAAATGCAACTGGTAAGCAAGAGGGTTTTCCCTCCTACTGACCTACCATAGTAAGTTCAAATTGTATAAATTCTTTTCCTGTACATAGGTGTGTCATGAGATGAAGTTTTCCTTTATTTTTAACTAACAAAGACAAGAAAAATTGGTGGTGTTCCCATGTAGATAAACAAATAAGGAGGACAACTACCAGAAAGAGTCTTCTTTAAGTTTTTCAGACTCTTTAAAATTGAAAACATCGGCGATCAGGAACTGGCATGGGCTCGACAAAAATCCACGGGATAGTATAGAGAGTTTCCTTTAAGTTTTTCAGACTCTTTAAAATTGAAAACACCGATGAGCAGGAACTGGCCTGGGCTCGATAAAAATCCATGGGACAGTATAGAGAGTTTCCTTTAAGTTTTTCAGACTCTTTAAAATTGAAAACACCAGCGAGCAGGAACTGTCTCGGGATCGAAAACAATCCATGGGACAGTGTAGAGAGTTTCCTTTAATTTTTTTAGACTCTATAAAACTGAAAATACCGGCGAGCATTAACTAATCTGGGCTCGATAAAAATCCACAGAAAAGTAGTAGTTAGGATTATTATCGTGTTGTAATAAAAGAGGAAATTCCATCAAAAGTGTGGTCACCTTGGTTCCAGAAGAAAAGGAGTTTTGTCATCTCAGTTACTGGTCATTACAGAGTACCCTCCTGTTATAAATATTTCCTGCATTATTTCTCTATAAACTTTGGCAACTGCAGGGTTTTTCAGACAGATTTGACCATAGAACACCAACTATTTCTATAAATCACTATCACCATAATTAGTGTCAATATTTTTAAGCTCAAGAAAGCTCATTTTTTTCTTATCTCGCATTGATGATCACCTCTATGTATCAAAGTATAAACATTTTTTAAAATAATTTTCATTAAACTCTAGTGAAAATAATAACAATTATTCCTCCCAACCACCCAAACTAGATCCAATTGACAAGTTGAAAAAACTATTTACTTAAAATAGTTTTCAAAATTTTGTTAACAATATTAAATCAAACGTTATTAATGTTTTTTTTTAAAATAGAATAATTTCTTTTTTTAACATAATAATAATAATAATAATAATAATAATAATAATAATAATAATAATAATAATAATAATAATAATAATAATATAGTTTTAAGGTGTAGGGATTTGAATGCTAAAGTGTAAATACACTACTTCTCTCTGGATTTCAATCTATAACTCCCTAAAAAAAACACACATTTTTAACTATCAAACCTACTTAATCAATATAATATACATAAAGTAAATTATTGTTTTTTTCTTCTTTTAAAATATAAAAAAATAACCTATAATTATTATTTAATCAACACTATAAATTCAATATTTATATTACAAAACTATTATAATTTTTTTATTCTTTTATCATTATTATATAATTGTAAATACATTATACTTTTACAAAATCATAAAACATTTAAAATCTTATAACATTAATAGTTACTCAAAAAAAACATTTAACATTTAATATGCTTATCACATTAATAGTTACTCAACAAAACATTTAACATTTAATATGCTTATCACATTAATAGTTACTCAACACACTTTCTAATATGCAATATAATATAATATGGTAGATTATCACATCTTCCATGGTTTTAGGAGTAAGACCATATCAATTGGTAAAAGTACATTGTAATTTTTTTTATTATATTGATAATGAATTATGATTTTTTTATTATTTTATAGTATATGGAAAGAGTTAATAAGTAGATTGAATTATGTATGTAAGATTATTTTTATTTATTGATTTATTATTTTATATTAAGTTTTTATTAATGAAATAGAATTATTTATTTTTATGTATTGATTTATTATTTTATATTTGAAGTTTTATTAATGAAATAGAATTATTTTATAATAATAATAATATTTTAATTTTAAAGTTACTGTGAGTGTTTCTCAAATTAAATCAATTATAGGGGCTTTGCATGCACCCTGTAAGGTTTAGGGTTTTAATGTATCATATTTCCTCCGACCTTATCCCTTTTGACCTCCTTTATACATGTTGAACGTTGTTTCTCAGCGACTCTAAACGCCACAGAAAAATGGGCATAGAAGGGGGGTGAAAGCCCCCTCTTACCGTAACATCACAACAAATGACCCAGAGAATGCCAGAGGATGTCGTCTATCCTTTGAGCCGCCTCTACACATACGAGAACAATGCCTATAAGAATAAATGGCTGGAAGCAAGGAATCGAATATGGATGCAGAGTCCTCGCATCCAAAAGCAACTCGGGTCTGGATACCCGACAAATGTATCCCCCAAGCCCCAGTTGCACCTAGGTATGTCATCATAACCACTAGGATAGGGGATCACACACAGTTCATGAGGGACCATGCCCTCATAGGCAAATTCCTAGGTCTCTGGCCCTCAGAAAGGGACCTAGATCGCTGGATCAAGGCATGGTGGAACCCCAAGGAAGACTATGAGCTTCAACTTATAAGATCCAAAGGATTCTTTACAGTAATATTCTACAACCTGGAAGACACAGACCAAATCTTTGAAGGAAGACCGTATTTATACAACTCTGCTAGTCTCTACCTGTGTTTCTGGATGGATCGCTTCTGCCCAAAAAAGGAAAACTTCGCCTATGCACCGGATTGGATCCACTTCTATTCCCTACCATAAGAGTTTTGGTTAGAGGAAATTTTAATGGGATTAGGTAACACCTTGGGTAACTATGTTAAATCTTCTGAAGCTACCAAACAGAGAAATTAAACCTCCTATGCAAGGATCTGTGTCTACATGAACATCTCCAAATCTCTGCCAGGCACAATTACCCTAGAATACCAAGACGAGGAATGGGCCCAAACCATAGACTATGAACACATCCCTTTTAGATGCAGAAAATGCCATGAACATGAGAACCTTTTCAAAGAATTCCCTCTAAATGCCCCCCCCCCCAAAAGGAAGTTGAAGAGGAACCAAAGGAAGGATTCACCCAAGTTAAAAATCGAAGGAAACAAGCTCAGAAGAAGTCCACAACTGGAAACGGAAAAAAGAACTCGAACAACAACTCATTCAAAGCCCTCAATTGCCTTCTAGAGGCAGAAGAGGTGGAAAACCTGAACAAGAATGCAAGGAAAGAACATAGCAAGCGCAAGGAAGATCAATCATCTCTAGGTATTCAGACCCCAACAAATCAGGTAGATCCACAGAATCACTCAGCCTCTGGGAAAGAACCAGAAATAAAAGAAGACACGGTCATGGAAATGGATGAGCATGACCTAGTATAAATCGACCTAGATAGGCTAGAAGAATCACTCAACAAGAAGGATCTCTATACCTTACCAAAAGACAAACTAAGGAAAGTTCACAAGGTATTTTTGAACTCTTCAACAAGGGCCACCTCCAGGTTGGGAATAAACATAGACCCAAACCTAGATCCAAGAAGACACCAAAAAGAAAACAAACGATAGGGCAGAAAATCGGCTCACCAACTAATAAAGGAGGCGAGAAATTATATGATCAACTCAGGACAGATTCACAAGATCCTGGAGAGATCCTTCTGACACCCACCAAATTGTTAATTATGAAGATCCTCACCTGGAATATCAGAGACCTAAATGGAAAATCCAAGCAAAGGATTCTCTGAAACTGCATCAAAATGGAAGACCCTGATATATTCCTGATACAAGAGATGAAATGTTCAAGGAAAACTGCAAAAGATATCATCAAAAGATGTTGGCATAACATCAAATCCTATCAAACAGAATCAAAAGGGGCCTTTGGAGATCTGGCCATCCTATGGAATCCTGCTACAGTCATCCTTGATCAGGGATTTTCCACTCCAAGTACCATCACAATGCACTACATAGCCATAGGCTCGGAGAAGGAAGGAATGATGACAAATGCTTATGGACCATAGAACAACCAAGACAAAGACCTCTTTCTTCAAATCCTGGATTACCTAAGTTCTTTAGCAGAAGGTAAGAGATGAATAATAGGGGGCGACTTCAACATGATTCTCATGCTGGAGGATAAACAAGGGGGGGGAAGTGCATGGAGTTGGAAAACGCAAAATTCTAGGAACTCATAGAAAACATTAGACTGGTAGATATTGAGAATGGAAATGGCACCTACACCTAGACCAACAAAATATTGGGTCACCAACAAATAACATGCAAGCTTGATTGCTTCCTCATCTCGAAATATATCCTTCTAGAAGGACCCCTAGTAGATTCCAACATCCTCCTGAAGTCAGACACGGACCATTGGCCAGTTTATCTCTGGGTTGACACTATTGCTACCCCCAAGCTTAAACCCTTCAGATTTGAGAAATTTTGGCTCTCCCATCCAGATTTCCAGGAGCTACCTCATCACTAGTGGAGCACTGCAGAAACATATAGAGGTACAAAAATGTATTGTATCCAACAAAATCTCAAATATTTCAAACAACACATGCGCAAATGGAACAAAGAAGTCTTTGGGAACATTTTCCAAGAAAGGAAAATGCTAGACCAAAAACTAGAGAACCTTCAGGGACAAATAATTCTTGCAGGATATACAATCACTCATCAGCAGGAGGAGAATGAACTCAAAAGGAAGCTAGAAGAAAGACACAAGCAAGAAGAAATCCTGTGGAGATAGAAATCACGGGTTCAATAGCTCAATGAGGGAGAGAAAAACACCAAATTCTTCCACTGTTCCATGATCCACAGACGCCTCATCAATTGCAACACAAAGTTGGATGAATCACAAGGCAACACCCTGTTAACTCATCAGGAAATAACACACAAGCCGACATATTTCTACAAGGATCTCCTCTCAGAACCCAATGTGGATCGTACCTCAACAATAGAGAAGGTGACCCAAAACATCCCACCTATAATCACCCAAGAACAGAATGATTCTCTCATGACACCAATAACGCAAGAAGAAGTGGATGAAGCTATTCAGGATTTACCCATAGGCAAGGCTCCAGGTCCATATGGATTCACAATAGACTTCTTCCACTCCTGTTGGCCTATGTTAAGGGAGGAAGTGTGGCAGATGGTGGAGGAATATCACAACTCAGGCAAAGTTCTTTCAGCACTAAATGCCACTTTCCTCACTCTAATTCCCAAAGAAGAAAGGGTCACAAATCTGAAGAACTTCAAATCCATAACCCTTTGCAATGTGATCTACAAAATCATTTCCAATTTCATAGCTCTAAGACTCAAGCCAATTCTCCCCTTCATCATCTCCAAGGAGAAATCAGGATATGTCGAAGGATGGAAAATCATGGACAACATCATACTTTTCCATGAAATCATTCACTTGCTCAAAAGCACCCGCACTCCATGTATGCTTCTAAAACTTGACCTTTCAAAATCTTTTGACAAATTAAGTTGGCATTACATGAAAGCTCTCCTATCGGATTTTGGTTTCAACAAGGATTGGATCCCTTGGATAATGAACCTCATTTCTTCCACCTTTTTCTCGATCCTCGTCAATGGCATCCCCTCTCAACCCTTTGTTAGAATATAATGGATGTGCTCGTTTTACCATCGAAATTATCACTATTGTCACTTAACCATAGGCCGAATCCACCCTCCGAGCAACTTAACCTTGACAGAGAATCACTCTGGAAGAAAACCCCAGGCTAGATAGCCAAACAAAGGGTAGTGCACCTTTCCCCAAGGATAGCGCATCAAACAAGAGCTGATCAGATAGTCCAAACTCTAACCAAGAGATAGTCCAAGCCAAAGCGTAATCTTCTAGATGCAACTGCTGCAACGACAACTCTCCTCCAAACCTGCACACAAACTGGGCAACTGCAGTGAGCACAAGTGTTGCTCTGCAATTCTGAGAATTCCTTCTAGAATGAAGACTGGCCTCCTGTATTTATACTAATTCTGGCTAAGTGCCTGGGCTGACTTCTCATTCTAGGTATCTTTCTGTTCAGTATATATTATTTCTTCTGGACGACTTCTTGTCTTGGAGGCTAATAACCTAATACAATTTATCCTCTTGAGCCGACATGTCTTCTAGGGTTATTAGCCAACTCATTAGCGTTTCTTCTTTCTTCTCGGAATATTCTATTCTTGTCAGGTTTACACGTGGAGGTAAATACCTCCCACAACTACCATAATATCAACACTCCCTCCTAGATAGGGAGGTATTATAGATAATGGTCTTTAGCACAAATATACCATTCACCTAATAGCATCAACATAGTTGTATAGACTGTATCATGACTAGATCATGAGCACCATCATCACCATCAGTGTCATCAACTGCATCATATCTCGAAAGCATACTCCATCTGAGTAATTAGACATGATGTTGGATAATTCACTCACACCATAGAGTGACACAAGAGCCATTCTTCTAATCTGGACATATGTCCTAGAAGAATAAATGTCCTGAACCATTTTTCGTCTGGGAAATCTCTGTCCATTGATCATCCATATAGCTGATAATCATTTTCAACACTGTTGATAGTCTTCAAGGCAATCATAACAATATCATTCAATAGAACACAACTATGTCCATCCATAGTAGTACACAACTACAATCCAGTGGTACACTACCACACCAAGTAGCACACAAGTACTTGATCATTGACTTAGAGTCACAAATAGTGGAACAAATCCACCATAGTAGTATACATCTACTGTCTCAAAACATATAGTCTTCATAACAATCATCTGATATCAACATGCACAGAAACAATGTTATGATATAAATTGAATCATCTGGGCCATTCTTCCACTCACATCTGTGAGATCTGGAAGATCATCTTCCCTCAGAAGGTAAAACATCAATGATGAGCTATCTGTACTATTCTTCTCAAGCAAGGAAGAATAATTGTCCTAATTTCTGAGCCTAGACCATTCCCCACCCTGGGTCATTCCTCTAACACTAGACAAAGTGTAACCTGGAGAGAATGATTCTGACCTAAGGAATTTATGTCCCTGATTTCTGAACCTGGACCATTCCACACCCTGGGCCATTCCTCCGGCACTAAACAAAGTGCAACCTAGAGAGAATGAATCTGCCCTAAGGAATAATTGTCTGCACCATTTCCTAAGGAAATGACTGTCCTACACCAACCTACAAAATAGACCATTCCCCATGTTAACCACAATGAGAAATTGATGTTCGATGAGGTAGGCCAGTCTTCTTGATTAACCCTCAAGAAGAGAGACTTCCCTAGACCATTCCCCATTTTAACCACAATGGGAAATCGATGTCTATGGTACATCAACAATCCATCGAACCATTTTCATTACAAAAATGACCATTCAATCTGGACCATTTTCTGAACTGGAAAATTACTTTCCGTTAGAAATCTCAAACCACTTTTCGAACTGGAAAGGAAATGCTCATGCTGGACCATTTTTGAACTGAAAAATGATTCTCCATCAATTGATAACACATCAGTGCTCCCTCCCAACCTTGGATTCATCTCTTCCTTTTTCAATAAGGAAGTCATCTCCATGAGCTCTGGCTTGAGTATGCAAACTCTTTCATCTTGGACATAAGCTTTACCAAAATGTCTGCTTATCTTCTCATCTGTGGAGATATGTATTGGAGAACCACTTTCTCCTTTTTGGACTTCATCACGGATAATGTAATTCTTGATCTCAAATGTACATCGGTCTGCAACACTGGTTTTCTCTGATCAATAAAGTATGTCATTGTTGGATTCCTCTTTGGCTCTTGTGAGCTCATGACATCGTGCCAAGGGTCAAACTAGAACATATCCATATGGAACTTCTTTTGTCATTATGAGATCTTTGTCATGAATTGGCAATCCATCATCCTGATCTTCTGAGTAATCATTCTAATAAAATATTTTTGTTATAGAAAATCTTCACCACACTTCTGTTGTGTATTGGAGGTTCTCCACCAATTTGTCTTCTTCCATCTGCATACAAGGGTCTCTTTCTGGTATACCTCAAATCCTTGAGGTTGCTCTTCATACACTCTTTGTTCAATTGCTCTAAGGAACAGTCTTGCATTCATCTGATGTAGAGCTCCAACACATGGATATCGTGGATGATATAATGTAGAGGTATGTCTGGTTTATTGGAACAAGTAATCATCATAGTCTTCTCCCTCCATCTGGGAGAACATTTAGTTATGGATCTTGCAATGCTTGCATTTATATACATTGTTCTTCATCGCAACTTTTAGTTCCTTTGCTTGATTTCTTTTAGTGAGTTCATATCAGGTTGGTAATCTTGTGATTCTCGATACAATGACTGGTTGTTATGGATTCTCTTTCTTTCTTGGAATCTTCGTGTTCTTCCTCATGTTTTTCTTTAGCTCTTGGATCCATGGATTTTCTTATAGATTCCATGCCCTAAATATTCCACTTCTTCCTTTCATCATAGGATCACAGATGTGGATGGAAAACCAGGGATACTTTAAGGCTTCTCTTCGAAGAAGACTTTTTCTAAGGTTGAAAGGAACACGTACTGCCTTTCATGGCTGCTACCATGGATATATACTTCATCATCTTCAATGGATCATAGGATTAGCTCCCTCCTAATCCATGCTTCATGTATGAGTGAATGATTTTATTTTGGAAATATATAATCGGTTCCCTCCATATAACAGAGTCCGCACTTTCGTCTACATCCTTATTGTCTTATGCAAAGTGTCATAAGTCTTTCTCCAATTTTCTGTTGATTGTTGACTTCTTTCTGTCTTTGCTTCTTCTAAGTTTCTTCAAGATTGATTTTGATTTCGACGTATCTTGTAATAGCTTCCACATGATTTTTTTTTATGTATTTCATCCTTTCATGTGTATTATCTGACTTGTATAATGATAGCAGTCCTTATCTTGTTTGTTCTTCCATAGGTATAGTTCTTCTTGGAACATATTATCTTCTAATAAGTAGATATGCAAGATATGTACAGAAAACATGGTATGTACAAGAACTATGAAGAGTATTGTTACCTTGTCTTAGAAGAAGAAGTATGTTTTATCCTTCTTGGTCTTATTTGTAGATTCCTTTTCTTCGACAACTGATGCTTCGTGTGTCCCCTTCCTTTTATTTAGCTCGGGACAATGATTCTTGTAGTGACCATACTTTCGACAGTTGAAGCATTGTATTTCTGACATGTCTTTCTCTTGATTTGGCTTCTTCCTTGAACCATACCTCCTTTTGTTCTTGAAATTCTTGAATCTTTTTGTAAGGGCTTGATCATCGTACTTCTTTTTGGGTTTCTCTTTTGCATTGATCCTTGATTCTTCTTGAGCACAACAATTCCAAATTTCTTCAAATGTAGGATACTCCTTCCTTGTGTTCATGCTTGCGGAAAATGCATCCCATGTCTTAGGAAGACCATTGAGTACTATGTTTACCAATTCCTTCTCTGAAATGATCTCTTCAATAGCTTGTAGTTGATCTCTTAGCTGGGAGATTCTCACAAAGTATGATTTTTTGCTGTCGTCATCATTCATCTTCATGTCATAGAGCTCATTCTTCAGACTCATTACTTGTCCAATGTTTCTAACTGAGAAGAGGTTTGTTAGGGCATCATACATATTCTTCGATGAGTCAAGATGGGATATGTATGGTATCAAGTGGTATTTTATAGAGTCCACTATGATACTCATGGCATTGATGTCACCATCTTTCAACTTTTCCATAACTGCAATGTTTTGCGGTTCTTTGTCTTTTCCTTCTTCAAACTCTGGATTCATGATCTTTCCTTTCACGATATCCATCACTTTATTCTTGGCAAGAATGAGGTCAATCCTTGTTTTCCACGCTCTCAAGTTAGAAGATCCATCTAACTTGTTTTCTGACTTCATGGAGTAGGTCATGGCTTCTATGACTTGGTCAACCCTAGATTTGACCGAAAACTCAAACATGACGTCTTGGTTTGTTGAGAGTACCGAGAGATGCACTAGTCTAGGGCACACTGGTCTATCCGAAAATTAGGTCAATCCCTTCAATTAATGTGCCTCAACGAGAGGATTAGGGTTTTTGCAACTACACCTGCTAGTAACCCTAGCGACAGTTCTCTAGTGACTGCTCCTACTAGAAACCCTAGCGATAGTTCCTCAACGAGCTTAATATCCTTATGGCTATGCTTCCTTCTAGTGCTTAGACTGAATGAAGGAGGTGTGGGCCCATAACCTATTAGAATATAATGTATGTGCTCATTTTACCATCGACAATATCACTATTGTCACCCAACCATAGGCCGAAGCCACCCTCCGAGAACCTTAACCTTGACAGAGAATCACTCCGGAAGCAAACCCCAGGCTAGATAGACAAAAAAGGGTAGTTCACCTTTCCCCAAGGATAACGCATCAAACAAGAGATGATCAGATAGTCCAAACCCTAACAAATAGATACTTCAATCCAAAGCGTAATCTGCTAGCTATAGCAGCTGCAACGACAACTCTCCTCTAAACCTGCACACAAATTGGGAAACTGCAGTGCACACAAGTGTTTCTCTACAGTTATGAGAATGCTTGTCAGAATGAAGATTGGCCTCCTGTATTTATACTAATTCTGGCTAATTTTCTGGGTCGACTTCTCATTCTAGGTATCTGTCTATTCAATATATATTATTTCTTCTGGCCGACTTCTTCTCTTGGAAGCTAATAACCTAATACAATGTATCCTCTTGAGCCAACATGTCTTCTAGGGTTATTAGCCAACTCATTAGGGTTTCTTCTTGCTTCCCAGAATATTCTATTCTCGTCAGGTTTACACATGGAGGTAAATACCTCCTGCAACTACCATAATATCAACACCCTTATCCCCCTCAAGAGGAATAAGGCAAGGCGACCCTCTCTCTACTTTCCTTTTTGTCATAATGGATGAAGGAATAGGATGCTATATCAAGGCCTCAATTCAAAATGGATCCCTCTAGGGCCTCCCTCTTCATGGGATACAACCGGCAGCCTCCCAAAGGAAATTTATCGATGACACACTACTAATGAACACCTCCACTGCACAAGAAGCAATTAAACTAAGTTCCATCCTCTTCGATTTCAGTGAAGCCTCCGGCACCACCTTTAATCTGGAAAAATCACAGCTCTTCTTTTTTAATACCCCTGCAGCAATCCAACAACACCTTTCTCAGATACATGGGACTCCCTCTCTCTGTCTACATCCAGAAACATCACCTAGGATTCCCTCCTATTATCCATAACCAATCGACTCAGCAACTAGACCTTTCTCTCCCTCAACCTTCCAGCTAGATTAGTTCTCTTAAAGTTAGTCCTCCAAGCCATCCCATCTTACCTCTTCTCATCCCTAGCTGCCCCCCAATCTTTCATAAAGAAAGTATGGAATTTTCAAAGAAATTTTCTATGGCATGGACACAAATCGAACAAAAAATGGGCCCTTGTCAGCTAGGACAAATTTGGCAAGCCCAAATCTTCAGGTGGTCTGAGCCTTCGGGACCCTGGAAAATTAAATAGCACAATGGGAGCAAAAATTTGGTGGAGATGGCTCAAAACACCAACATATATCTAGGCAAAACTCTAGAAATGAAAATATGCCCCAAACACACATCAAAATCAACTCATAAGAATGCAGGAGAAAATCCAAGGCTCCAACATCTGCAATGTGACCTGGAAAAACTGGTCACTCATACAGAAACATACTTTATGGGAAGTTTGCAATGGCCAGAATGCCCTATTCTAGATGAATTCTTGGCAGCAAATTCCATCCCTAAAACTAGAAGAAAATCTACAATCCTACAAAAATCACATTCAAGATCTGGGCACTCTTAAAGTGGAATATTTGTGGAGAGATACCCCCAGCAGTTCTCCCTGGTGAAGCTGGAAATCTACTCATCAAGAACTCCAAGTGGAAATTTATTATGACCTGTAGCACTGGAAACAAGCTACAACCCAAAGTCGAATTCGGAAAAGAACAGACCAAGACATTCTCAGATGGGGGTACACACCTCATGCAAGATTCACTCTCAAGGAGGGATACACTCTTCAGGAGAAATTCCATAACCTTCAGAAAGATAACATCTGGAAAAAATATGGAAATCAAAACTCTGGCCCAAAATCTATACTTTCCTCCGGATTCTACTTCAGAACAAGATCTTAACCTGGGAGAATCTTCAAAAATGAGGTTTCATCGACCCCTCAATCTGCCATCTCTTCCATCTCCAAGCAGAAACCATGGAGGACCTCCTAAATAAGTGTCCACTCAGTGAGAACTTCTAGAACCACGCCACTCAGTTCATTAGAATAACCAAACGAGTTAAAAACAACATCATAAGTACCATCAGGGACTGGGGCTCTGACTCCTTCAAAAGTCATATCCTGAAAAGAACCTGGCAAATCTTACCAGGCTTCATAGTATGGAAACTATGGAAAGAGAGGAACAAAAGAATCTTTCACTCCCAGCTATCTCCTCCCACCCTCCTCTGGAACACAATCCTCCTGCATCTCTAGGAAACTCTTTAGATGCATTCTTGGACCAAAGAAGACTTTCCAATTGACCTAAGTGAGCTATCGCTCCTCAACTCCTGGGGATTCTCGCTTTCACACTCCAACCCTCCTCAACATCCCCCCCCCCCTTTTTCAAAATCCCTCAGTCCCTCTAAGTGGCTCCTCCTCCCGCAAGGCTTCCATAATGTCAACTTTGATGGCACATCAAAAGGAAATCCAGGACACTCGGGCTATGGCGAGGTCATAAGAAACATCTTAGGCCAAATTCAAAGCCTCATCGCAGAAAATATCGAATGCGACACAAACAATTCAATAGATCTTTGGGGTCTTATCAAAGGAGTGCAAATGGCACTAGATCAAAACCTCACATGTCTCATCATTGAAGGAGACTCCAAAATCATAATAGAATTGGCAACAAAAATCTCGAATGGAAGAGATCCAGGGAAAACCACTCCCAGCTGGTGCCTCCTTGGCCCTCTTTACAGCTTCCAGTCTCTTCTTAGACCCTATCTAACTCTAACCCCTTCACACATTTGACGAAGTGCAAACAAAGTTGCAGACAGACTAGCCAATGCAGGGGTTGAATATATGCAACAGATCATTCTCCATGATTCCAGATAGTCCCAAAGCTCACCCCTCTGGCTCCAATGAGAGGAGCTTGCTCAGCTGGATGGCCCTAATGTAGATGGGGTGCCACCTTTGTCTACTTAGAATCTCTTCCAAGTCAGAAATGATCAGAAGCTCAGGAGAGAGCACAGAAGAACATCAGTTGGAAGATGATTCAGGGACCTCGGCAATTGGGATTCAAGAGCATGTAGGTTGTTGCTTTCCAAATTCATGAAGTCACGAAAAGTGAGAGAGGATGTGGACCATTGGTTCTCGAGGTGATCTGAATCATCGATCTCACGAGAAAAAATTTCGGGAACTCAGGTTTCGGGAGTTCGGATCATGGAGGGAGTTGTTTGCCCAAGTCGCAAAGTCGCGAAACGCGAAATCATGAAATGCAAGAGCAGATCTGGACCGCTGGTGCTAGAAGAGATATGAACCATCGATCTGGTCCCATTGATCCAACACGAGAAAATTTCGAGAACTTGACAATCGGGAGTTCGAAGCATGGAAGAACTTGTCAGCCTAGGTCGTATTACGCGAAATTGCAAAATACGAGAGCGGATCTGGATCATTGGTCCTCGAGGATATCTGAATTGTTGATCTGGCCCCATTGATTTGACGTGAGAAAATTTTGGGAACTCAGGTTTCGGGAGTTCAGAAAATGGAGGGAGTTGTCTGCCCAAGTCGCGAAGTCGCGATATGCGAAATCGCGAAATGCAAGAGTGGATCTGGACCGTTGGTGCTCGGGGAGATCTAAACCTTCGATATGGCCCCATCTATCTGACACGAGAAAATCTCGGGAACTCAGGTTTCGGGAACTCGGAGCATGAAGGAAGCTCTCTTCCCAAGTCGCAAAATCGCAAAATGCATTTTTGTCCCAATGATCAGAACGTTAGATCTAGTCGCAATGATCTGAAGCATATTTGTAAGCCGATAGGATGCATAAATTTTTGTAAGTAGATAGGATTTGGGCATCTTTGTAAGCCGATAGGATGCAGGAATTTTTGCAAGAAGATAGGATATAGGCATCTTTGTAAGTAGATAGAATGCAGGTCTTTTTGTAAGCTCTCAGCTGGAATTAATATAAGGATCCACTTTTTATTTACAAAAATTTTTTTCTAAAGTTACGGTTAAGTTGAGATAAGAGACTTCTTCTAGTCATAGATTTGACTATTAAAGTTTATATATATATATACCCTATATATTTGAACTTGTGGCATGGAAACAAATGTTTTTAACTATTAAACTCATTTAAGTTGTAAATTTATTTATTCATAACTTTTATATATATATAACCACCTTTTAATAAATTATTAAATAAATTATTTACTTGTTATTTTGTTCTTAATTTAATACAATTTATATTCAAAATAAATAACACAAATCTTTTGTAAATAAATAACTAAAATATTTAAGTCATAGGAGTATATTTATTGGAAATGGTCTGGGATTTGGGATTTTCGTTAGAGTTGGGTTTTTAATAGACAAGATTTAGAAGCTTAGAATATTTTTTGAGTATTAATGGATAAGATTAAAATATTCAGTCACAACAAATGAAAGGATGTGATTTCAAGTATTAACTTTCTTGCATGACAAAACATGTCAGTTCGTCATTTAAAAAATAATTAACCTGATTAACATAATCATAGCTAATCACTCTAGGTTTTGGTTTTGATTTTTACTAAATTTAATTTTAATGAGCTTAAACTTTTTGGGGTCCGTTTCCGATTACCTCCTTTACTAGTTGTTTGGCGACGTGTTATTCCCTTGCTCTTTTGCGCGACATGTTCTTTACCAACGGTTGGGTGACGTATTATCTCCTACCTTATTTTTATGCATACCCTTTTTATGTTTTTAAGACAATAGTTTTTTCATGTTGCTATCATTGGTGGAATTTTTTTTTAGTTTTACCAACTTTACCAATGTTGTTTGGGTGGGTTTACCAATGTTGTTTCATAATGATGCCTCCATGTATTAAAACTATAAACTGAAATTGATTTCTTTGTACTACTTATCTCCCATTCTTTTGATCATTGTTTATGTATTTGGTTATTAGTCCCTGTCGAAGGCCAGGACTTTTGCAATCGATTCACCTTTGACCATGTATTAGTTAACATTTGACTTAAAAATATATTTCCATTCTCCAATGTTGTACATAGGAAAAACAAATGAATTGTTATTATTTTTATTTAATTTACTTTTAGAATGAAATCTATTGGCTTACACATTTTGAGTCTTATTGTCGAGAGAATGTAATTTTTTCATTCTTAAAGTCTATAACCTAAAGTAACCTAAAGTCGGGATTCATTGTTTTGCCCCACAAAATGTAATCTTACATTCTTATATAGCCTATATAACCTAAGTTTTAACTTTGGGTTATAACTTTATTTCACGTCTATGTCATTAAATTTACTACTTCATTAAATTCACTACAATGATTTATGTCAGTTCTTTAAATGTTGTGCCAGGATTGCGCCTCACCTTCTCACCGCATGTCTGTTGAAGGCCCAAGATATTGATCACTCTGTAATGATCTGATCTAGATAGTATCCTCGATCCCTTCATTGATCAATGCATTAATGCACCAATTTCTCTGCACCTCCTCACCAGATTTGATCTTCATTTCATGGTTATGGCCTCAAAGCTAAGCACTCCCCTTCTGCTAGGGATGAATTCATTCCAGCCTAACCGGATGAAGCTGAGATAGAAATGTGGATATCGCAAACTAGTAGAAATGAGATTGCCCCAGCTAGACCAATCAATATGTCATGACCAATCAATCTAACATGAAGGTTCATTGTTAGAAATATGGAACTATAATAGAAGTAAAACTATAAAACTCTGGAACAAAGTCATTCAAAAAAAAAATATGGCTTCAGAATTTTGAGAAGGTATGCAACCTTATCATTTATAAAATGGTAAAAAAAAATCAAAATAACAACAACGAATAGATTTAGATGGTATCATATATACCTGTGTCTTCATTCAATATGCTTAGAATGTATTATGTACTAAATTGTTGGATCTACTCCTACAACTTTACCAACCGCTCAGTTATAAACATATTCACATAGAAAATGAATTGTTCAATGCCAAGCTCCAAATACAGGTCGAATTCTATCTAGTCGAGATCATCCTTTGTAGCTCTTAATCGTCCCTACGACATTTATTCATGGTGTTCCATCTGTCCAACAACCACCACAGGGAGTCTCTTCGGCCTTTAGCCACCGCGTTCCATCAGTCCAACAACCATCGCCCTACCCTGCAGGGATTGCAATGCAAAAAGTAGATGGTTTGCAGAGCTCTATATAAACATTAAAACCTTTATCATTTGAGTAGGAGATTTCAATATATGAATAATAAGAGATGGTACATAGAGGTATACATTAAACCCTCCCCTGCACGCTTATACCAACAACACCCAAAAACATAATTTTTTCCCTCGCCCCCCTGTGTATCAATGTACGTTTCTACGAATTTTCTCTTTAGGTGGTGGTTGTTCTCTAATTTTCCCAACTGGGTAAGTTGTTGATTCCAGACCTACCCATATAAAGAGGTGATACATATGCCTACCATTTGGATACGGATTCGAGTATTCCTTCGGTTAAGCTTGCAATAAATCAAATATATTTGAGAAGTACATATAGGAGTGGTCTATTGCCCACAACTTGAAACACACTCAAAAAAGCAATGTATACAACAAAATAGCTTTAGGAAAATCTCTCAACCTGCACAACTATGCAATTGATACACCATTCAAAGGAGAAAATGAGTTGTTCCTAAAGAAAAAAATAATGCATTGAATGGACACCGTCACTCACTAAAGAAAAAATATGCTTACAGTTCTTAGTGTGTCCCCAAATGAGAAAAGAATATTTAAAAGACACCACTAAATGAACGATGCTCATTGCATAAAATTTGTAACCAGTGGTAGTTTCCAAACTGATCATCATCATTGCTCTCTGCGTTTCTCTTGAAGATGGCTAAAAAATTCCTTGGTAATGTGATACATATTTATGTTTTAAGCTATTTTCTAACTGGTATCGAAACTTTTTACATGATGATTACTATGGAGCTAGAGTAGTGGTGAATGGGAATGGATTTGGTGTTCAACCTCTGCAATTGCAAACAACCCATCAATATCTCCCACCATATCCAAATCATAAACACAAACAACACACTAATTTAATTTATGGGAATGTAATTTTATATATATATTCCATGCATGGATTGAATTTTAAGTCCTCTCAAATCAATTGCATTACATCTTAGCTGATTCTGACGGACTCGTTGATCGATTTGGTAGAGAACTCAACTTTTCTAAAAATAATATACATTAGACAAAATTCTTTGCACCTTGTGGCAGTGATAGAATACTTGAGCAAGATATAGTTTGGGATGGACATAGTATAACTAAGTTCTGACAACCCTAATGTATTGAAGAAAACAAATTTTTGAGTTGTGGTCAGTCGTTTGATATTCTAATTTCGGGTAAAATATATCAAACGATGTCGACCAAGTGTGAAGATCAAGAAATGCACCAGTGTAAGAGTTGCAGGTAGTCATGTAATTTCATTATCAAAGAGCTAGAACATACAAGAATGGAAGTGAATGTAAAGATGTAAAGATTTAAATGTTGGCAAGTTGGATCTTACCTATATGCTATCAAATATTTTTCTAATCCGCAGGTTTAGATGGTCGCGTGCATTGCAGTGGATGCAATATCAATATTGAAAAGGTTTCATGACAAAGGATATGCCCATGGAGATAAACCTATATATGACGAGCGTCAACTAGCTTCCAGGATGGATGATATGTATGGTTCCATCCGACGGTGACTGTGGATTGTGGCTTATTACTTCATCCATATATAACTCTTCGATGCCCTTTCTGCTACTTCTTGTTGTGCTTCTGCTAGCACAGGATTGAGAAATGGTGAGTATTCATTTTTCCAAGGCCATACCTCTACAACTCTGCAAAAAATGAGAAGTTAAAATATTTGTATTGAAGGAAAAACTAAACAGAATGGGACCAATTATTTAAAGGCATACCATAAAGGCAAAATCTAGGACAATTGCTCCACCTGCTTCTATAGAATATTCACCATAGGCAATCAGAAGGTATGGCTTTTTAATCATGGTTTCAGACATTAAACAAATCTTCCATCTATCACTAACGCAATTGTATGGTTATCCATCTAGCTTAGCATGGTTTCCATGTGATTATCCATATGGATTGTGGCTTACATGGTTGACAATTGTTCCATGCGATTTTTCCATTTGGCTAGGTCTCATCTTTGGAACAAATCTCTTACCTTCATGCATTGGCTAAAAGTGGGACCCCGACCTACAAGATATGCTTAGATAATGGCTATGCATAGAGCCTTAATAATTCTTTTATGATCTCATTGATCCCAGAGGATCGTTTTCATTTATTCTCTATCTTTAGCAGTTCTTTCTCAATGATTTGGATTGAAGTCTTTTTTGCAACAGGTAAAGAGTAAAGTAATCCAAAAGATGAGAGGAGGGGCTTTAGTTCTTATTTTGTCACTGGTATTTATGTAGGTATTTATATCTGTCTATCTCAATCCATCATAGGTGGTGTTTCTTTCTCAATCTTTCTAAAGCTGGGTTTAAATGGTTTGCAATGAAATTGGGGAGATGAGATGACAAGCCAGAGGATGAAAAATAAGTACGTACATTCTTAGCTTGGACCTGGAATTAGGTAGAATTCTAATTTTCTCATAATCTTTGCATACATTTTGAATGTACAAATTTTGTCACTCTGGGTTAAATCGATTTGAAATTTGTATTTTGTACTTTTGTAGAAATGAAGAAAAGGCTTCCCATGACAATTTAGCATGCTCGTGCAGTTCATTGACTGGAAATAGAAGTCACATATCCCCTGGGGTTTCAGTTCTCTCCTCCATATAATTATTGCAGGCTATCATGCCCTTCCATATGTCACCACATGCCCATTTTGACATGTTCTAATTTCTTTGCTCTCTCTTATGCAGATATGAAATTTTCTGATATTATTTTTGGTGCTTCACTGATGCATATTGTAGACTCAATCATTGCTCTATTTAGAGTAGAATTTACGGGGCAAGGGGAGTTTGTTGAGCACCGGGTAACAAAATATTTTATATCAATTTCAACCAAACTAGATTTCCCTATGCTAATTTTAATACCTTGTCGGGAACAAAAAAAACTTGGGTAAATGTTTTCGCGCCTTATAAAGATTGTTGAAGAATTTAATGTGGCTGTCCAACCAAAGTATCCTATTCCTTTTCAAGAAATATTTGTCAAATGGTTAATGAAACTGTCAAATTGAGGCTTGGATTAATCCTATTTGCTTCTTATCAATGATTGTTTATCTAGGAGGAGGTGTATTGGTAACGGATCCCAAAAAACCAATGGGTGGCCATGTTCTTGCACATGCTTCGACTGTGAGGCTCATATTCAGAAAATGCAAAGGAGAGCAACACATTTGCAAGATTTATGATTCCCCTAGTTTGCCAGAAGCAACAACTATATCCTTTGGATCTTACAATCCCTTGTCCATATTGTTTATTTGTGAAATTGGATGTGAAATTGGATTTATCCTTGTTTAAATTAATTCCATTACGTTTTCCAGATAATAGCAGGGGGTATTACGAATGCTAAAGATTGATACAAACTTTCTTCTCGTTTCTCTATGTTGTAAAGCGATCAACGATTTGAAAAAAAAGAACACAATGAAAATTTTGAGGATTGTCGGTTGACACTGTATTAGATTTACCTTTGTGATTACATTCCTTAATTCTAGAATGCAAAGACTTTTTCTTGGTTGTAGACATGTTGTCGGTTGTCTTTAAGCTTTTGCAAGTTTTAGAAATATTCAATTTTTCAAAAGATAATATCTAATTTACAGCTTCATTTACCAAAAAATAAAACTTCTGATTTGTAGTGTTATATAACTCTTAATCATTGCATTTCATTTCGGTGATTTCTCTTGTTTTTTTTAATTAAATTTGGATGAAATTTTTGTGACATCCAACGTCCTTACTAATTAATGAATTTCATTAAGAATGACATATTTGTGACATTCAACTTATATATAACTCTTATATATATATAACTCAGTTGATAATGTAGGCTTAAGATATTATTTTTTTTTCTTCTTAAAAATGTAATTTTCATATAAAATATTGAAAATTGAAATTATTTTTAAAACATTTTGATTTTTATAAGTTATTGAACTATTTTCTTACCATAGTGAATGCAATTTTCTTTACCTTTTTAAAAAAATTACAATTTCTTTAATTAAAAAATTAATTAAAAAATTATAACGCATTATAATAAATGTAATACCCTATTTCTTTACTTTTTAAAATAAATTACAATTTGTTAACCCATTATATATATATATATATATATATATATAATTATTTTCTTAACTCCATCAAACTTAGAATTTCTAGTTTGATTATTTTTTAAAGAATTTATAGATTATTTATTTTTTAAATAACTTATTGTTTATTTATTTTTTAAAGAACTTATAGTTTATTTAAATTCATATCTAAGTGTACAATGCCACTGCTTATTTTTAAGAAATGGCATACAATGCTAAATTATTTATTCAAAATATTATTATGTCAATTTATCATAAATCTTCTTTTTATAACTATTATTTATACAATGTTTAAATTTAAAGAAAAGTGTCTTATTTATTTATCTATTATTTTGATTGGTAAGTTATGACCACCATTCTTTTGTGTAACATACCAATCTTTGGATCTAGTCTCTCTCTTTTTCGATAAAGTTAACAAAGTTTATCTATATATAGTCAAGCAAGCTTTTTTTTCTCGCTTGCTTTCTTTCACATATAAAGTCCTGAATCCATTCACATTTTTCTATTCTTTTACCTTCCTATTTTCTTCTTTCTTCATAAGAAATTAGAACATGAAAGATTTTCCTTACCAGAAAAGACAACTCTTCACACATGTCCTTACTTCCTAGTTCCTAAGATAAATTTATATTATTAAATAATTAATTAGTATATGAAGGATTTTCCTTAAAAAAAAACCAACTTTTCAAACATGTCCTTACTTCTTAGTTTCTATGATAAATTTATATTATTAAATAATTAATCTATATACATTTTTCAGAATGTACTATGTGGTACAAGTGTCCCAAATGATTTAAACTACAATCTACTCAACATATGACATGTGGTACAAGTGTCCAAATGGTTTAAGCTACAATCTACTCAACATAAGACTGTTACTATATACTCAAATCCAAATGGTATCATAAGTCTATAAGTCTATGACATCCAAATAATATCATACAAAACTACCACTATATACTCAAATCCAAATGGTATTATAAATCTATGACATCCAAATAGTATCATACAACTATGATACTACCAAAAATAAATATACTCAAATCCAAATGATATGATATATTAGTAACATACCAATCCAAGTAGCATGCCAAACTTTGGAACCAATGTCCATGCCCATAGGGACATCTCCATCCAAATGATATGATATATTAGTAACATACCAATCCAAGTAGCATGCCAAACTTTGGAACCAATGTCCATGCCCATAGGGACATCGCCACTGCAGTGGCTCTTGTTAAAACTAGAAACTGAAATTGATTTATCCGTACTAATTATCTCCCATTCTTTATGTATTTTGTGATTACTTGTTGAACCGCGCTCTCACCACAATGACAGTTTTTTTTTAAGAAATCCTGTGTAAGATCACCTACCTCACAGCATGGCACTGATTAATGATTATTATGTGCACAATAAGTATTATTTTGAAAGTGAATATGTGCAGAATGTTGAATTTTTTTTTTTGTTTAATGATAATAATTGAGTTTTAATGTTTTATAATCAAAAGTCAACATCTTAATATTGGATAATAATTAATAATAACTAGTTTATTGAGAAAGAGGGTTTTGTAAATATTGTATATTAATTAGCTTTTGAGAAAGAGGGTAATTAGAGTATATCTTATTGAGTTTTGAGAAAGAAAGTAATTAGAGTATATTTTATCGAATTGTTTTGAGAAAGAGGGGATGTCATTTCATTTTACTAAATTAGGGTTATATAACTACATCTCTTCTATCTTATGTTTTAATAACATTAAAAAATGATTATTTAGTAAAAATTGAGCAAATTAATCTATAAACATTTTAATGGATAAATAAAATCATATTTATAATCATTTCAATAGGTAAATAAAATCAATCAGTTCACTTTTTATATATATATATATATATATATATATATATATATATATTATTGCAAGGCACATAAACACCACATATACGAATGGATGTTTACAAACTTAAATTTAAATCCATCCAGCTTTGTTGGTTATTTCCCTCTCCTCAAAATTTATTAACAGAAACAAATATGATTATTGTCCATGTTCATTTTTTCCTACTATCATAAACCTATTATGTTTCATGTGTTGTTAATTTTTCTATCTTCCTTCCATTTTTCTGATAACAATCTATTTTGTTTTATCTATAGTTAATTTTTCTCTCTTTTCTTTTCATTCATTCTTTACAAAAACTTTGTATTTTGTCTAAATTTCTTCCATACTTGTATGCATGATTTACAGTTTGTACTTATGGTATCTAATCACAAAGCTTACAAAAACATACCAAAAACCTCAACTTGGGCAAGGTGAAGCATTACATAATGTGTTGTAAAAGTGATGTAAAGTCTAAAAGTAATTTTCATTCAATTGTTCTCACTATGGACATGCCCTATGGTTCATCAAATACACTCCTCGTAAATCCTAGCCCTATTTTTTTCCATTCACATACAATATGGTACCTATCTCTGTATATTAACCACTTTTATAATATGGTTGTGCTAGTAACGGATCTCTTATGATTATTTTTTTTGTCTAAGATAGCATTGCTAAGTTATGTTATGTGTCTATGTATGTGTTGAAAGGGTTATATGTTAAAAATGTTAAACTAAAGAAATATCAATTCTATTATATATTAAAAATGTTAAGCCAACAAAATATCAAAGTTAAAGGCACAATCCCTAAGGATTAGCTCAAGTGGTTTTGAGAAATCTCTTGTTTTCCTTGAATTACCATCCAAAAAGTTACAAACACTAAATATTATATTGTTTAATTTTTGAAAATAAATTGCATGGCTAATTATGAAACCTTCAATGTTTAAATAGCATTACCACTAATTAGAAAGAACCTTAAAGATGATACAATTATATCATTTAATTTAATTTAGAAAATATTACTCATACATTACATATCAACCATTAAGTATTATTTAAAATTGAATGTGTTATTAGTTACATACAAAACATCTTAATCTAATAAAAAAGAGAATAAGTTATACTGGAGTAAATTTACTACTTACATTCAAACAAAAGAATTGAGAATTGTTGAGTATACAAGTTTGACAAAATATTTACTTATTTAATGTGTTTTATATGTTGGCAAAAGAACAACCTTTTTAGAATGGAAAAAGTTATATTTAATTTATATGTTCGTTTTTCTTTAAAAACTTTTAATTTTTATTCTTTATATTTAGATATTTGATTATTAATTTTATTTTAATTTTTTTGATATTTCATTTTTAGTTTTAAATTTTTTGATATTTTTATAAGATAAGTGACTTGTGATTACAATATATAAAATATATAAAAAATAAATAAATTAATTATTTTCAACATTCATAAAATGAGTGGGTTTAAAGTATATAAACATTTTTTTGTAATTAATTATTTTCAACATTCATAAAGTGAGTTGGGTTTAAAGTATAAGTGCAATATATAAATTAAAAAACAAATATTTTTTTTAAATTAATTATTTTGAACATTTTATTTATATATGAGTATTAGGATTGAAAGGTTTATAAAAATTTTCTTGCATTAACATATAATACTAAATTCAAATAACATTCAATTAAAAGTAAGGCTCATTAACCATTAAAATATTAATATTTACAAACATCTTAAATTAAATTTATACAAAGTGAATTATAAAGTAAAATTACAAAGTTAAGTACCTTCTACTTCATATCAAAGTAGAATTACAAAACTTTCTACCTTGTACCTTATATCAAAGTGAATTACAAAATATTTACAAATATCTTTCAAAGTTAAATATCCTCTACCTTACATTAAATAGAATTATAAAAACTTAAGATAACATTCAATTAAAAGTAAAGTGCATTAACTATTGAAACATTAATAGGTAGGAACATCTTAAGCTAAATTCATATAAACCTTGTTACTTGTAATATTTACAAAAATCTTCCAAAATTAAATACCTTCTACCTTATTTCTATCAAGCTTACCTTATATCAAAATGAATTACAAAATATTTACAAAGTTCTCTCAAAGCTAAATACCTTCTACCTTACATTAAAGAGAATTACAAAACTTTCAAATAACATTCAATTAAAAATAAACTGCATTAACCATTCAAATATTAATATTTGTAAACATCTTAAGCTAAATTCATATAAACTTTGTTCCTTATAAACTTGTAATATTTATAAAGATCTTCCAATGCTAAATACCATCTAACTATATCAAAGTTAATTACAAAAACTTATACTTTTATACCTTATAACAAAGTTATTACAAAAAAAACTTCCAAAACTAAATACCTTTTACCCTATTTACTACTACCTTGTAAACCCTACATACTACCTTGTAGAATTACAAAGTTGAAAATAACATCTAATCTAAATACCTTCTAGCTTATATAAAGAGAGTTACAAAACCTTCTACCTTATATCAAAGCCAATTACAAATTTACAACCTTATATAAAGAGAGTTACAAAACCTTCTGCCTTGTATCAAAGCGAATTACAAAGTTGCAAAAGACATGTAAATAAAAGACGGTGTAAATACAAAGCTGCAAAAGACATTGCTAAGTTGGAGAACCGGAAGTTCAAAACTCGATGGATTCACTAAATTTGACAGCTTCCTTCACCAGCGCAACCACTTCACTCTCAACGGCGGAATCCATGTCCTCCGAAGTTTTGGCTGTGTCTGTTAATCCGTAGTTCCACTTAAACGATCTACTGCTCAACCTGCATTCCCATGTTGTTTTGTTCAGTATGATATTAGTCCTGTCGCCTTTTGCAATCTGGGAAATGCGAAATTTCCAATCCTCTGTCAAAAACGTCTCTGTCTCTTTAT
>ML799813.1:102802-125270 GCA_009831015.1 Picea engelmannii | reverse complement strand
TGTCTTTCCCTTCAACCACTCCTACCTTTTCCTGTAAATAAGACGAAGGTTGGTGTGCACATACACCATTGTCTCTGCCCTGGACTGCTCAATCCTGCTCTTTTTCACACTGTACAAATTTCCATATGTGCTCCAATTCCTCTCGCAACAAGAGGATGAAGTAACATGAGAAAGGACCCTCAAGGATAACTATTGTAGAATAGGGCATGGTGCCCCATGAGTTGCCAACCATAGATAGGCCTCTTTGACCCCACTGTCTTCAATCACATCATACCCTCCAAACCTCTTAGTGCTAGTGGAGAACTCAGTGAAGCCTGCCTCAATCTCATTAAGAAATGCTCCATCTTGGTATATCCTTCTAAATGTTATCTTTATCCCCTCTGAAATCTCTCCATCCATGTGAGGAGGGAATCTGGGTGAAGGGCCAACACCCGCAATGAGCCACTCTTAACTATAGAACTTGGGGTTCAATGAATGAGCCAAGCAATGCAAAGGTGTACAATTCTTATCCCACCTAGAAAGAAGAATATCTTGTACAGTGGACCATAAGCTCTATGTTGATGTCCCATACTCAGGGGACTCATTCTCCATAGCAATTGCCTTCATAGACTCAATCATGGAGTCCCATCCCTCATAAACATCTCCCAAGATGGGCTTGTCCGTGTCTTCAAACCTCAAAAGAGAAATGATAAGGTCCATGATCTTAATGATAAGATTGACCCTCTCCCACCAACCATCATCTAATACTTTGTCCTTTACCCTTTTTGAAGCAGCATGATCTGTCTTTCTCCAAAAAGACCAAAGATCTGAAATAACCATGGCCCCAAGAGCGGCCTTGACCTCCCTCAACCTTTTAAGCATGATGAATGAGGAAGCAAACCCAGTATCTACAATCTTCAGCAATGATAGATGTGTGTACTATTTATATATTGTAAGGGAATTGGTATGGTTTTGTACAAAATTATGGATATGGCGTGCATCATCAATAAGAGTCCCAATCCATGCCACATCTGAAGCAATGAATTTAAGTGATAAATTCAAGGAATGAACAATGCACGTTGTCCAAAATATTTGTGGATATTTAGCTTCCACAATTATGCCAGCAGCTTTGCAAACAGGTGCATTGTCTGTAATAATTTGCACACAAGAATCAACACCTACATCTTCAATAACTTCTATGAACAACTCACCCATATATGTTGCATCCTTGTACTGTCCAAGAGCATCCACCGCTTTCAAGAAGATCGGTCCATTCTAGGAAGACACCATGAAATTGATGAGTGGATGGCATGATGCATCCGTCCATCCATAAAAAACAATGCTAACACATGATGACACCCATGTAGATTTAATGGGTTGTAGGATTTTTTCCACCTCCTTCTTTTCCTTACTCAATAATGTGGTTCTAAGCTTCTCTGAACCTGGAGGCACATACCCTGTTGGATCTTGTTCAACTAGAGCTCTACACATCTCAACAAACATAGGAGACCGTGCAACATTAAATGAGATGAAGTTGAGATAGAAAAAAAATGCAATGGTAAGATCAACTTCATCTCTCTTCTCTTGCTAAAAAATCTTGTCCATTGGACCAAGAGTTGAGGCTGCCCTCTTTTTTGGTGTTGGCATGTAAAACCCACTCCCAAATCTACTAGATGGAGTCCTCAAGAAAGGAAGAGGATCCTTAGTCTTTTGTTTGTTTCTCTTTGTTGCCACATTCCCCAAACCAACTTTATCTTCTATATCCATCAACATTCGTTTTTCAGCACTCACTACTTTAAATGGTCCAAGTCCACAAGGAAGGGCCAATAAATGGCCTTTAACTCGGTAGTCGGTACTTGTGTACTCACTATGGCAAAAATTACAAGTCCAAGTAACATTCCCTCACCCATAATCCTTTGAGATTGATCCCTGCTCTTGTTTTTTAGTGACATACTTCCGTAGGGGGTATTTCTTCTCATTAGCTTGTCTCCTTGCTATAGCAGGGTCATATGCAGCCCTTGAAGCAACAACAACACTAGGAGTAGCATTGGCACTTGAAATAGATGGAGAGCTTCCAACACCTGATGAAGATAAGCTTTGTCTTTGATCATTGGCATTCCCCCCTCTCTTCTGACCTCTACCTGCCATGATTTATTTCTCAATGCTGACTCAAGAACTCAAAACCAAATCTGAAATGTTTAATGAAGTAGGGCAGTTGCAACATGCCAAGTTCCAATAAAAGATGTTCATTTGTATTAGAACTTAGAAGCCAAAAAAAAAAATACAATGTACATCCAGCTGAAAAAGACTACCAACTCAAGCAATATGCTATAACAACCATTAAACTCAGTGAATACAAATTGATATTATTTATTTTGCAGACTTGTTTGACAAGGACTTTGATATATTTATTTTGTAGAATACAACTCAGGTAACCTGCCACTGTTAAAGTCACTGCTAAGTTTCTAACTTGATATGGCTATTATGATTTATCATAGAGTCTCGAGTATATTTTTATATGGTATCAGAGCCATCATTGGCATCTTGGAGTCGCAATCAATGTTTAAAAATCATCATGGGCACATTAACACAGGCATGGCCAAGAATTCTAGCACATAGGAGGCATGTGTGTGACACAACAAGTCACATGGGCAATAGAGGCACCCCATGACAAAATTTAAAAAGGAACAAATAAGTTTTTAGTTTTGTTTTATTTTTTAGTATATTAAAAGTTTAATATATTGAAATTTGAAACTTTTCATAAGTTTAAACTTAAAAAATATTAGTAATTGGTTGAGACTTGAGAGAATTGACACAATAGGCTAGACAAAGTCAGGCCTCGAGAAAAATACTAGAAATGAAAAACATGACCTTTGTGGATCGACTGGTCAAACAAGACAATGACAGTATTTCTGAACCAGCAGTGGCACTCTAGAAGACATGTGGTGTTCATAGTTTCAATTGGAAGAATATTGCCACAATAACTGTAGGATGTTGGCTACAGGGTTGACAGGGAGTGCATGTATTTCTTGGGAAAGAGAGAGCTTAGAAAATAAACTGTGAAAGAGAGAGGTTAGCAAATAAACCGTGTGTGTAGATATGTAGGCAAATGACTAAGCACATTGACATATAACAGCAAGGTTAGACTGGAAGTGTTGCATGTATCATTTATTTTTTTCTGACCTGGAAATGACCCTTTTGGACAACAATAATAGTATTGAAGAGATCTGAAGTCACTGCCAGCCTGCCAGGAGGTCCGCGACAATATCCTTGCACTTTCTCACTTGTTGCTAGCTGGTCGTTGGGTGTAGGAGGGTCGTAGACTAGTTGCTTGCTTCCAGGAGGTTCCGCCATTGTAACATCCTGCTCTGGTGCACTGAGAAAACTTATTCTTTGAGGACACTTGCTCGCAAGTGATCTGGACTTTTATGATGTTAAGACATTTATCCTTGATTATGATGCGTTATGATAGATGCCATGATGTTTTAATGCTTTGACGTAGACAGGTGCTATTGACTTAGTTTTATTGAGTGTGCAGGGTTTTGGACCTTGAGGATGTAGAGGCATCGATGGAACCCCTTAATCTCCGGATTGAGTGAGGGAGTGTGCTATTTGGGTTGATTTATTTACTATGATATTTCATTGATTTGATGATATGATGTTGACATGTTCTGACATGATTGTTGATGATGCAGGCTGACGATAGCTTGCCGACCAGACTCACATATGGAGTAAAGGGGCCACACACGATTTCCAGAGAGGTTGAGGGAGAGGTGTGGAAAACATCCCTGCCACAGCCTACTAGCACTCCCGTCGTGGCTCGAACTGTAGGTTAACGATTACCTAGTTCAAGAGGATCCACGATGACGTGAGGGCAGACTGCGACAGTCACTCACGATGATTCTAAGGGGCGCGCAATAAGGCAGGGGCCTTATTCATTAGAGCCCTTAGTCTCCCACAAGTTCACCTGGCAGAGTGTTGACTCCAGGGGTTATAGATGTCTACTAATCAGTCAAGTTGGCGAGTGGCACCCTTGGAGCACATGGTGCATCCTGAAGGGCGCGTCGCGCAAAAGAAACACAAGTTGGCAAGTGGCACCCTTGGAGCACGTGGTGCATCTTGAAGGGCACGTTGCGCAAAAGAAACACAAGTTGGCGAGTGGCACCCTTGGAGCATGTTGTGCATCCTGAAGGACACGTCACGCAAAAGAAACACAAGAAGCGAGTGGCACCCTTGGAGCACGTGGTGCATCCTGAAGGGCACGTCGCGCAAAAGAAACGAACGAGGTGAGTGGCACCCTTGGAGCACGTAGTGCGTCCTGAAGGGCACGTCGCGCTGATGATGATGAAGAAACAAACCTAGATGGCCCTAAGACATTAACGCCTTAAGAAATCCTTAAACAACTTCCCTAACCAAGTGTCGCCCAGTTCAGAATCTAATTCCTAAGTCTAAAACTTCTCTAGGGTAAAATTTCAGTCTAACCTTAAGAAAAATACCCTAAAAATAAAAATAAAAATTTAAACAAAAACCCACTTAAGAAATAGTTTAGTCTTCATAAAATTCTTGGGGTAAATGAAGAGAGTAAGAATTTAATTAAAAATAATGGATTTAAAAATTTCAAAGAAGAAATTATTTATTAACTTGTGAAAATACAAAGATATTAAATTAATAATAAAAGGGAAGGATTTAATAGCGCAACTGCCATTTTGGATTTAATAAAAAGGGGAAAGAAGGGAATAATAAGAGTTAGGAAACTAAGTAATGGAGGAAACATAATAAAGGAAGGATGGGAACTTATGGTAAAAAGCAAGGTCAACATAGTAAGGAATCTGCAATTAAGAACCTGCTAATTTGAGCTAATTTAGTAACATCATTTTTTTAGGGAAAGTATTTAAAACATGTAAGGGGATCTAGGAACACTTAGGAGTAAATTTAGGAGTGAATATAGGTGGGTGAGGGATTTGAGACAATTAATAAATTTAAAGAAAATATTTATTGGAGAAAAGAGGGGGATGGACGACACTTGTGTGATGGAGAATATTTAGAATATTTTATTGAAACTTAAATTAAATGGGATTTAGGGAAAGTTGGAGGTGGGAAAAAACTATATAAAAGAAAGGGAAGATGAGGAAGAAGGGGATCGGTTGTTAGCGTAACGTTACACTGCTAGATTTGTGACTTGACTGCTTACTTGTGGAGAGTTGGGATTTTTCGGCTCGGATAGGAGTGGTAGCTCGGCCTTGCGAGGCAAGCTGGGAAGCTAGACTTACCATCTGGATTTTGTGTGGCCCCTTTGCGACTCGGGGGGCTAAGGGGGAAGCAGAGTACCCCTAGCGATTGGCTGGGAGGTACCGGTGAGGTCTCGATGGTCGGCAAGCGGGAGCGGCACAGAGCGCACGTGCGTCATTCGAGGCAGGTGTGAAGGCAAAGGTACGCTCGTTATTATTTGGAGTACAATGCACTAGGAATTCATGCTTAGATCTGATTGAGGATTATAAATGAAGTCGGCATGTTTACCCAAAATAATGTTTCGTTTTTCCTTTATGTTTATGTCTCGCTGGATTTTCTGCGTAGTCCTACTTGTCTGTGTTTTACTACCTTGAACTTTAATTATGGCGATGCTTTTATCTCTGCATTTCAAATTTGGATGGGTATTCTGGCTGAAAAACTAATTAATCGCGCGTCTGCAATTTAAATGAAAGCATTTTCTTTTATCAGAAGTTTGGATCGTTGTGTTATTGATGAGACCTCTTAATGTTGGAAATTGATGTTTTCAAAATGAATGAAGGATTTTACTGGAAGTTCTGATTGCAGTAATGTTAATGAAGTTCGGTTCGTTGCTTTGTGTTGCTGAGATGATTCCACTCCCTATCTGTGTCCCTAAGTTATATGCTATAATGAACATCGAAATGAAAAACGGGTTGTCTCTGTCAAGAAACTTAATTTTACATGGACCGAGATTGCCACGCCTCTCTTTAATCGAAAACACCAATGATCCCTATCTGCTTTAAATCTTTGGGCCATAAATTATCTCATGTCTCCGTTTTGAACCAAAAATTAATTTATTTGTATGAATAAAATTTTAGTAGCCATTCCCAAGCTATTGCGCATCTGGTATGTTGAATCCCTCCTTCACCTCTGTTGATTCGCGCCTATGTACGGCGGTACCAAATCCTTCACCTCCTGCGAGTGTATCAGGCTCGGGTAGAGGGATGCACTCATCTCCCTTCTTCCTTCCCTATTTGAAAGGAGTCCTGGCAGTGTCGATTACTGGTGGACCACATCGTATCCCTTCCTGTGCAAAACAGTGGGACACAGCCGCTTCAGTGATGGCAACGATTAAGCAATATTTTATGGATGCGCCGGCTACAGCTCCAGAAACAGATGGAATTAAAGGATGATAGGGGAACAATCATCACGGGAGTGACTGGAGGGAAGCTCTGTGGCAAGAATTCGGACTGACACGATAATTGATGACAGATTTGGAGGCCTTGGTTACAACGTTTTTAAATTATTACTGGAATTGGAAGGAGCTTTAAATTACGTCTTTAAGCCACAGTCGTTGATCCTCTGACACCACTGCTAGCTGTCGGTTGTCCTTACATTGTAAAATGGATACCTTTATTTGTCTCACATGAACCTCTCTTCTCTTGTCTAATTGGAGAAACTTTATGTTTTATTGCCCTTTTCAATTATGTTCATAACCAGGCTTTTGTTTGTCCATATTATTGCCTACAGTTTACCGATGTTCTCATTAAATATTTCAAAAATATGTGCATTAGCCCAGTGGTACTCTACAAGAGTTTCGCTTATTCAAGGTTGTTATAATTAAATATTCAGAGATTGTTATTAACAGACTTTTTTTTAAGATTGTTACAAACAAATGTTCTGAGATTGTTAATTAGAGATTATCATTTTCCTTCTCATTAAACATTCCAGATTATGAATAACGAACCGCCAATCAAATATTCTGAGATTGTTAATTAGAGATTATCACTTCCATTCTCATTAAATATTCCAGATTGAGATTAACGAACCTCCGAGGTCATTACAAATAACCAATTATAAGCAATCCCCAATTATAAACAACTACATTTTACTTAGTATGGCATATATGTTTTCAACGTATTTATCTTAACTTGGTAAAAATTTTTATGTTCAATTAGTCTTTCTAATCTTTTTCATTTTATGAGGCAAGTTGTTTTTATTGTAGTCTCTTTTGTAGTTGGTTTGACTAACTTGAAGTGTCTTCTTATTAATTTTTCCCTTGAGAATGTCATTATTACCAATGATCCATTAAGACCAAAAATTTAGATTTTACTATAATGTTATTATGTACCTTAGACATGTAAGGTTGGGCTTGCTTGGGAGGTCAGCATTGACTCAGTTAATTGCCTTACTGATTTTTGGTTATCATTGTCTAGTAAGGAGATTCTTTTTGCAAAGTGATGTTAATTTATTGCATTTAGGTGGTGATGTACTTATCCACTTCTTGTTTCCTTTTATATTTAGTCTTTATATCTTTTATAATTATAACCTAATGTAAGGCCAAGATGTATGGTGTTCGATATTTATTGGCAAGTCCTTTTTAAAATAGATACTGTTGATATCATCATGGGATTATGGTTAAATGTTGTCAATTGTTAACGCATAAAAATGCAATGTCTTTAAACTAAGTACATTTGGTCATTTGATCATTTGGTAATAGGGAAATGAAATTATTTGATTTTTCTTTATCTTTAGGTTTAGATTCGGCAACTCGTGAACTAATTATAGGGAATATCGGATTGGTAATTGATGCTAAATGAGTCGTGGATAATGCCTTTTCCTAATGATGGTTAGTTGTTGTTGGAGTCCTTCGGGCTTGCGCTTTTCGTACAGTTAGTAGTTGTTCTTTAGTTAATGTTGTACTTGGTTGTAACCATTATTTGCTTGGTCTATGTGTGATTAATTTTTGTGTGTAAGGAATCCAATGCTGTATCAAGAGTCTCGGGCCCTTTAAAGGCAGGGTTTCCACTCTTGCGACACACCTCTAAGGTCGTATTAGTAGTCTCGGGCTCTTTAAAGGAAAAGTTCCCACCGTTGCGACCTCATGACAGATATTACTAGTTTCTGCCTGAGCAGTCGGCCAGGAGCCTATCTGACATTCTCTCTCTCCGGAGCAGAGGACTAAGATTAAACGCCCTGCTTTCCTGTGCAGAAATAGTAAAATCTACTATTATGGATTCTTCCTTATGTCTATGGTCGTTTAATGCTCGCAGTTACTTGTTGTGCGCCTTATGTCTTCTTGTTGTGATCATCCTGGTTGCGTCTTGTTAGTCGTCGGGTGGCAACGTAGAGTCAAGTGTGTCTGTTTCCTTTTTACACGCGTGCACAAACTTAAAAAAAAAAAAAAAATTGCACATGTTATCAGAGTTGTTGTCATAACGAGGAGGCAGTTACAACCATGAAGACACATGAAAACCCAACAATGAAATGTAACCAAAAAAAAACAAAAAAAAAAAACAATTTATTACCTCCCGCGGGCTCCCACATGAGGGATAGGTGTCATAAAATCACGGTACGGTCTGATTTTGTGTCCGGTAAGGTTAAATTTTGTGTCCTCCACCTATAACACATGTGGAATTCGTGTTCGGTACGTACCGTAGCATGTCATCTCAATGACACCGCGGATATGGACACCTCGCCTAATATTTTTTGTTTGTTTGTTAATTTGTGCAGGACCTGCGATTAACCTTTGGCTTGAGAAACCGCGACTCAGGGGCATCTAAGCCGTCAAAATCACCCGGGGATCGCACCCGGCCTGAGCCACACCAACCCTTAACATGGTTGGATTTTTTGTCCCCGCAGGTTTCGAACCGGTGACTTTAACATCACGGAGTGGCTTAACAACACACTCCGTCACCGACTGTCCTACACCTCAGGGACTGACACCTCGCCTAATATGGACGTGTCAGGTGACTTATATATATATATATATATATATATATATATATTTTAATTTTTATGGTAAATAAAGACATGTTAATCTTAAATAAATAAATTTAATTAGTATATTAGAGAGTTTTACTCATATTTAAAATAAAAGATAAAAAAAAAATTAATAAAGAGTTTCATTTTTAGAATATAAATTAATTTTAATATTTTAGTGTAAAAAAAATTATATTTAAAAAAGTGGATCATTAATTAAAAAAAGTGGAAAATGACACCGATTGGCGTATATCAACCACTTTTTACTTAATGTGGTTGTTTCTAGTTGACAAAAATAATTAAGAATTAACTATATATTATTTTTTTAACTAAATAATAATAATTTATTAAATTAAAATAAATAATTAAAAATATTGATTAATAATAATTTATTTTTAAATTATTAAATGATATTAATAATAAATAAAATATTACTTTATAATTAATTAAAAATATTTAAATAATTAATAATAAATAATAATAATAAAAATAAATAATAATAATAATATTAAATAAATAATAATAATAAAATAATAATAGTAGTATTAAATAAATAATAATAAATTAAATAATTAAATAAAAAATATTAAATAATTAATAATACATAAAATATTAAATAATTAATAATAAATACATATTTAAAAGTTATGAATAAAATTAATAAAGTATAAAAATATTATTAATTTAATATATTAATAAATCATCCATATATATATCAACAAATACAATTAAAAAATAAAAATAATAAAATATTAATAATATATGAATATGAAAACAATAATAATATATGAATAAAGTAAAAAAGCATTTATAATCCATTATAATATAAGATAAGTATATTAAAATAATAATAAAGTAAAACATTACTCATAGAATAAAAAAAACATATCATAAAATAATAAAACATTAATATTGTGTTAATTAATTAATATATAAAAATATAAATATATTATTATATTGATGATTATTAATATACTTTTTAAAATAATAAATTAATGATATATAAATTAATTTCTAAAATAATAAATGCATCAATGTGTTAAAATTTGAAATGTTTTAAATTATATTAAATGTATTAAATGGTGCAAAATGTATGTATTATTATATTAATGTATAAAATAAATACTACATTAATGTGTTAAAGTGATAAATATATGAAATATTTTATGAAGTATTAAAATATTACTTGATAATTATTTAATAATAATAAATTCAATATTATTTAATAATTATCTATAAAATATAAAAGAATTAATGAGAAATAAAATTCTACAATACATACAAAATAATAAATTAAATACATGATAATCTTGTATTTATTTTAGCAAAATAATAAAGTAAATACATGAAAGTCTCAAACGAATTAAATGTATAATTTAAATAATATATTAATTAAATGACAGTTAATTAAGTAAATATTGGTAATGTGATGAACATTGATGTCATATGTCAAATGGCTATGTGATGAAAATAATACATTACTTTACAATGACCATGTTTGACTATGGTTTCCCATGCTCATGCCTAAATTTGGTAGAAATTTGTTCACTTTGGGAAGGAAAGGTTCAGTATGGTTGACATGGTTAATTATGGTTGACCATGGCCATGGTTAGCTTCCATAAACCTTCACTATGGTTGACTTTTGTAGACCTTCACTATGCTTGACGTTCACTATGGATGACCTTCACTATTGTTGACCTTGGTTGACTGTGCTTGACTATGGTTGACAATGGTTAACCAAGTTTGACAGTTGTTACCCATAGGTGACCATGGCTGGCCATGACCATAGTTGACCAAGACTAAGGATGACATTCAGATAGTGAAATTTGGAAGTGTTTGTCACATTATGACAACATGATATTCACATAACATTGCAACGATGAAGCTATTTTGAAGAAATTGGGATGGCGAGGCTATGTTCGTCATATCATGACAATAAAAAAAAATTGTGACATTGCAAGGGAGGGGATAAGTTTGCAAGATTACGACGACAAGGTATTTTCATCACAATATGATGACAGGATATTTGCATCACATTGCAATGATGGGGCTATGCTCATCACATTGCAATGATGGGGCTATGCTCATCACATTGCGATGACAATATATTGTTTTCCACATATTAAAGATGACAGGGATATTGCGACGAGGGGTTTATGTTCATCACATTACAATGACATGTCATTTAAGTAAAAAGTGGCAATGTGATTAACATAAATGTCGTATGTTCATCATATGTCGAATGGATATGTGATGAAAATAAATGACGTATGTTCATGACATAATGATGACAGGATATTTATTTCGATAATGTGGCAATGTTCATTACAGAGTGATGACATGACATTGTTTTTCACATTATGACGATAGGATATTTGTGTCACAGACAGTGAGGATATGTTCATCACATTAGGATGACGATGTTTTGTTCATCACAGTGCAACAATATGGTTATTTTCATCACATTGTGATGACGAGGTTATATTCGTCACATTGTGACAATATGGTTATGGCCAGTCATGTTCATCACATTGTGGCAATATGGTGATGGCCAATCATGTTCGTCACATTGCGACAATATGGTTATATTCATCAAATTGAGACAAAATCGTTATCAAAATACATGCTCGTCACATTAAGCAAAATATTGTTATGGCCACTCATGTTTTTCACATCGCGACAATATCGTTGTGTTCGTCACATTGTGACAATATGGTTATGGCCAACTGTGTTCAACCATTGTTAACCATGGTCAACCATGGTCAATCAAGGTCAACCATATTTATGTTTGTCACATTCCGACAATATGGTTATGTTTGTCACATCGTATGTTCAGTGTATAAGGCTAGGTTTGTATGTTGTTTTTTTCACATTATGACGATAGGATATTTGTGTCACACACGGTGAGGATATGTTCATTACATTAGGACGACGAGGTTTTGTTGATCACTTTGCAACAATATGGTTATTTTCATCACTTTGTGATGACGAGGTTATGTTCGTCACAATGAGACAATATGGTTATGGCCAGTCATGTTCGTCACATTACAACAATATGGTTATGGCCAGTCATGTTCATCACATTGCGACAATATGGTTATGGCCAGTCATGTTCGTCACATTACGACAATATGGTTATATTCATCAAATTGCGACACTATGGTTATGACAAGTCATGCTTGTCACATTGCGAAAAATATTGTTATGGCCATTCATGTTGTTCACATCGTGACAATATCGTTGTGTTCGTCACATTATTACAATATGGTTAAGGCCAACCATGTTCAACCATTGTCAACCATGGTCAACCATAGTCAACCATGGCCATGGTCAGTCAAGGTCAACCATATTTATGTTCATCACATTGCGACAATATGGTTATGTTCATCACATCGTATGTTTAGCATATAAGGCTAGGTTTGTCACATTGCGACAATATGGTTATGTTCGTCACATCGTATGTTCAACATATAAGGCTAGGTTTGTCACATTGCGACAATATGGTTATGTCCGCCACATTGCGATGACAGGCATATGTTCGTCACATTCGGAGGGTTGGATATTTGTGTCACATTATGATGATTGGATATTTTCATCACATTGCAAAGACGGAGATATAAAATAACATTACGACAACAGGATAATGTTTGTCACATATTGTTTCAAGTTTATTATATTTTCTTTTAGTATAAGAAAATTTTATATTTAATAATTTTATAAAAAATAGATTTAAATATGTAATATTTTTTATTTTTAGAAAGATATTAAAGAAGAATAGAAGAAACAATAAAGTTATTACACTATTTCGAGCTTATGCTCACATCAATTAAAAATAGAGCCTTCATTATCAAGAAAAAAAACCCTCACTATCAAAGAGATTTTTTTTATAAAAATATTAATTGTTTAAAATATTCTATTTATTTTCAGATATTTTTCATATATATAATATCCCAAAAATAAAAATTAGACTTCTATCAATTTGTAATCAAAATCACTTTCATATATATAATCTCCCATAACCCTAATTTTAATAAGAATAACTGACGTAGACCCCCCCTGCCTCAGCAGGTTCTGCGCGACCTCCCGGTTTAAGGATCGTTCAAATTCCTCTTATGAGCCGAAGCGTCTCTTTTGGATCCCTACTGAAACCTCAAAATCCAATCCACAGGTCCTTCACCTTCACACGGCCTTCAAACACAACCGTGATCCTTTCCCGAAATGGAATTTCGGGTTTCGGGACTCCTTGAGTCCTGATGTCGAGAGTCCTTGACTCTTCGATCTCCCGGTCTTCGAAATACTGATTTGACGAAATCAGATTTACTCGTGGTTATCCCCCTAGGCTATACCCTTAGTCCATATGACCTCCCCTCATATGATCGTATTCTTCTTTACGGTTCATCAATGCAAGGCTCTCGACTCCCTGTCTTCAAGACTCCCGAAAAACTGACTTTCTAAATACCGAAACACTTTGTTTCTCGTCTTTCTCTTCCTTTCACAATTTCAAGTTTTCCAACACCTAAATGCTTGGCTCTCTTGGTCTTCAGGATTCTCGAAATGTCCAATTTCGGTATCCCGAAATACCTTCCCCCGGTTCTTCACTTTTTGTGATTTCGGAGTTTCAATCCCCGAAAACCTCTGAACCCTTGTCTTCGGAACTCTCGAAGTTCCGAACTCAGATACACCGAATTGCTCATTTCCTCCAAACTCTTTCGAACTTTCCCATTTCAGGCTTTCTCGATGCAAGGTCTCTTCTGCCCCTGCTCTCTCTACCTTCCGGTGTCCGAAATGTCGAAGTGACGATATGGCCTTTTTTCTCCCGGCCGAGATCAACGGCTGTGATCCACTCCCAGATCAATGGCCCTGATCGTTTCAGAGTTTTTTTCCACAAGATCCGAAGTCCTATGTACTCAGGATCTCCGAAATCCCGGTACCCGGTATGCTGAAACTTGGCCTACACCCTCGCGACTCGAAAATGCTCCTTCCACATTGCTTTCGTGAATTCGCGTTTTGGAATTTCGCGAATCTCGTTGCATTAGACCTTTGTTGTCCTCTATACTTCTGGTACCTGAAGTACTGAAGTACCCTCTTGCTACCACGTGTCCTCTCCGTGGACGCTTCCAATCTTCTTTCAGATTTTGGGACTCCACGATCCCTGTGGCACAATTCCTCTATCTTCTCGAATCCCTGATGTACAAAAACCCGGTGGACTCCCCGATCTCCGCCACGTGTTCTACTAGGGACGGTCCAGATCGTTTTCGGGACTTCACTGTTGACGAATTCGAAAGGCTCCCCTCTGTGTTTCTCGATGTATGAATCCTCGAAATGGGTGATCTCGCGACACGTGTCCTCCTCTAAACGGACGGCTCAAATCTCTTCGCTTATTTTGGGACTATCGCTATGGAGTGTCCCGACCTTTCGCCATTAGGACCTCCGAAATTCTGAAGTCCAAAATCCTGATTTCCATGTCTGTTTCGGGGCTTTTCTCCTCTTCTCACGAGGGTTTAAACCTCGTGCTTCTTCTGATAGATCCGACATCTATCGGCTGTCTAAGTGAGATCTGACGGTCTAGATCCACTCCCTTCCTATGCGCTCTCCTACTGCTATATGGACGTGGAAATTCAATGGTCCAAATCTTCCCTTCGACCTGATCTAACATCAGTTGTGCTCCCCCAGTTGAGCATGTGCTTTCTTCCGATCCTTGGAAAATTTTCCAAAAGCCAAGGGCTTCGACCTTTGCTTTTCTTCTTTGCGAGTTCTTTCACAGTTAATCTTGTTTGCGTTCTCAAAGATGCTTTATCTCCTAAGCTTATCTTAGGATCAACCCTCCAAAGGGTCTCCTCTTGAGCATCCGCAACCTTTTGTGGCCTTTGTGCATAAAAGCACTCCCCCTCCTGAGCTTGGCCTTCTCTAAAACCTTAAAAGGCTTCCACGACTCCTGCACACCTTGCAAAATCTTTGCACACTAATTCAGTGCTATCTCTTTTGAGCTTCTCCACTACTCAGATCTCTTAGGGAACTTTACCCTTTCTCCTTCTCCCTCAGATGGATAATTTGATACCCTCCTAGCACTCTCTTACTCAAGCAAATTCTTGCTGAGTCTCCAGAGTGTTCAACAACCTTGTGAAGATCCTTCCTTGGACTCTTCTTCTATCTCATAATTCAAAGAGTTATCTCTGTGCATTCTGGTACCTACTCAATGCCCTCCTGGCAGAGTGTCCAAAATCCTCAGTGATTTTGTTTCTCTATGAACTCATAGCAGAGTTCCTCCTCAACACTTTGTGGTTGTGCTCAATGTCCTCCTGGTAGAGCTCTATAGAACCCTCAGTAGTTCTATCTTCCTCCTGAACTCAACAGATTTCCTCTGTGCACTCTATGCACCTACTCAATGCCATATTGGCAGAGCTCTACAGAACTCCTCAGAGATTTGGTCCTCCACTGTGCCTTCCTCTACATAGTCTTGACTCCAAGTTGTTCAACAACCTTGAGATCCTCCTCTGAGTTAATGATTTCAGTTGGTATGCCCTTCTAGCACGTCTTTGTCCAAATTTCGTAGAATTGGAAGTGCACACTATGCACTGGCCATTAGAACCCGCAGTGTTCTATCACGCCCTCTTGGCATGAAGCCTCAAAGATCCCCTAAACCTGAAATCAAACAACTCCTTAGATAGAGAACGTATCTGACCCTGCAAATGCATACCTAACATACATTCACAGCATATAATGAACACACATAGACATCCATTCAACACATAAGTACACACAGAATCATACAGGAAATTGTCTCTTTGTATTTATATGAAAATGCTTGTTTATAAGGTGTTCTGAGCATGGACTGTAACAGAGTCTCGGCTCTCTCTCTCTTCTCTACTCACTAAGATTCTCTATGCACTCTGAGACTTACTCAAAACAAGGCCAAAGCGATCTTTTACATGAGGGGGCTCTTTGAGCTCTTCCCTCCAAGCTACCTACCCTATTCAATTTACATTAACTCTACATTGGATGGGCTTTCTAGTCCAGATTGGATCTAGATTGCAGCCTTGCAACCATTGAAGGCTATCTACATCTAAAGCCTACGCAAAGGCACGACTTCATGGTTCAACGGCCTTACAACATTTAATTACATTCAAATTTAAATTTGAAATGAGGACTATGCCTCTTCTCCTTGAATGCGTGTGATTGAATGCGCTGAGATGGATAGTGCGTGGCTGGCATGGAGAGATGATCCTGCATCATACTCCTCAGCTGAAAAATTCATGAGCTCCTGCTCATGAGCTTCCCATCTCAGCTGTTTAAATTCTCCTGGATCCCAAAAAATTCTTGGGAGCTATTTATTTGCTCCACTTCCTTGTTGTGGTTGCTTCTTTTGCTGCTGTTGTTGCTTTTCTACCTAGCTTCTCCTTGCTGGTAGTCTCTGCTGACCTGGCCATCAACTCCCAAATCTTCTCAATCACCTCATCCAGCTGCTCCAATGGCTGGCTCTATTCTTGCAGTCTCCTCTGCTGCAAAATTTTTCTACAAATGGGCAGATCACAATGATCTCCCATGTCATCTCCTCTATCCTCTGTAGCACTAAGTGTCCACTCTGTTGCAAGCTTCTTCTATGCAATCTCTTCTTGAATGATCTGTTGTTCAGCCTCTTCCTATGGTAGCTTAACTTTTTCCATCTCTCCTGCTGGTATGTGTCCAACTTCTTCCAGTTTCTCCTTAGCCTGGAATTCCCCTTCATTTGCTTCCAACTTAACTTGTTGGATGTGAAAGTTTTACACCCTCACCCTTCTCTCTAGGGCTTCAATCTATTCACATAGATCAACAAAGCTTATGATATCTGCCTCTTCTTCTCCTGCTTCTGCAAGCTCCAATGTTCCAGTCTTTTCAGCTTCCTGGCTGAAAATATTGAGCCACTCCTCATAATGCTCATCCCCTTCTTCTACTTGGGCAGTCTCTAATGTCTTCTCCAATTATTCATTGATAGTCACGGCTGGTTGTCTTTCTCTTGTTGTTGTTGCTTCATTGGAAACACAGACTTTGGTCTCCTCTGGGCTGAGTGGTAGGAATATTCCAATCCCCCCAATCATCATAAGATTTCTCTGATCTTCCTTCCCTGTCAACTGCTCTAGCTGATCCAAGTACATCTTTGAGCTCATCTTCTCTATCGGCCCCTCTGGCTGATCTAAACTCACCTCTGAGTTCATGAGACTTTCCCATAGCCTCATTTCAGTTCCCATGCCAACCTAACAAATTGGGATTTTCCTACTGCCCTCCTGGCAGTCTATGAGATCCCACAGTGATCTTGTCTCATTGCCCTCCTAGAAATTGGGAACTTCTTCTCTACCCTCTTGGGAGTCCTTGAGATCTTCAGTTGATCCCATGTCATCCTCACTACTGAGGTTTCTCCTAGATTCTGGTTCACACACCTAAACCATCTCCTCTGGTCTGTTGAGATTTTCAGCATGCCTCAACCATATTCTCAACAGCCTCTGTTGTCTTTTGGCCATCAATGCCCTGGCTGGCCATTTTATCTTTGTCTTCATGGGTCATTCATATACCCACCGTGACCTTGCATCCTGTTTCATCTATAATTCAAGTTCATCCATCCTTGCCTTGATCTCGGCAAGCTCCTTGTCCCATTCAACATTCTCCTAATGCTAGTGGTTCTTCATTGCACTGCGCTTATGACCTTCAATAGCCATCTCGTTGTCTTATGTCTACCCTCCTGGAAAACTTGTTGTCACTTTGCAACCCCAAGTGGTTTTGAACATATCCTACAGTCCTCATGACTATATTCTTGATTGTTGCCTACCTACAAACAATCATCAAAGATCTCCCAACACTTTATCTTCCTTTTCCTTCTCTCTACCTGAAATATACAAACAGATATTTAAGCTCTAATACCAACTTTTGATGTGTATTAGAGTATTATTTTTCTCCCTCTGCTTGAGATAGACAAAATCAAGCTCGGATACCAACTTTGACGCAGACCCCCCCTGCCTCAGCAGGTTTTGCACGACCTCCTGGTCTAAGGATCGTTCAAATTCCTCTTCTGAGCCGAAGCGGCTCTTTCGGATCCCTACGGGAACCTCAGAATCCAATCCACAGGTCCTTCACCTTCACATGGCCTTCAAACATGACCGCGATCCTTTCCCGAAATGGAATTTCAGGTTTAGGGACTCCTTGAGTCCTGATGTCGAGAGTCCTTGACTCTTCAATCTCCCGGTCTCCGAAATACCGATTTGCTGAAATCGGATTTACTCGTGGTTAGCCCCCTAGGCTATACCCTTAGTCCATATGACCTCCCCTCATATGACCACAGTCTTCTTCAGGGTTCATCGACACAAGGATCCCAACTCCTTGTCTTCAATACTCCCGAAAAACCGATTTCCGAAATATCAAAACACTTTGTTTCCCGACTTTATCCTCCTTTCGCGATTTTGGGTTTTCCAACATCGAAATGCTTCGCTCTCTTGGTCTTCAGGATTCCTGAAATGATGAATTCCGATATCCCAAAATATCTTCCCCCGATTCTTCACTTTTCGTGATTTCGGAGTTTCAATCCCCAAAAACCTCTGAACCCTTGTCCTTGGAACTCCCAAAGTTTCGAACTCTGATACACCGAAATGATCATTTCCTACAAACGTTTTTGGACTTTCGCATTTTGAGCTTTCTCGATGCAAGGTCTCCTCTGCCCCTGCTCTCTCTGCCTTCCGATGTTCGAAATGCTGAAGTTACGATACAACCTTTTTTCTCCTGGCCGAGATCAACGATTGTGATCCACTCCCAGATCAACAGACTTGATCATTTCAGAGTTTCGTCCACAAGAGCCCAGGTCCTATGTACTTAGGATATCCAAAATCCCGGTACCCGGTATGTTGAAACTTGGCCTACGCCCTCACAACTCGGCAATGCTCCTTCCACTTTTCTTTCCAGAATTTGCGTTTTAGAATTTCACGAATCCCGTTGCATTAGACCTTCACTATCCTCTACACTTCCGGTAGCCGAAGTACCAAAGTACCCTCCTTCTACCATGTGTCCTCTCCCTGGATGCTTCTAATCCTCTTTTAGATTTCGGGACTCCACGATCCTTGTGGTACAATTCATCTGTATTCTCGAATCCCCGATGTCCGAAAACTAGGTGGACTCCCCGATCTTTTCCACGTGTCCTACGAAGGGACGGTCTAGATCATTTTCGGGACTTCACCGTTGACAAATTCGAAAGGCTCCCCTCTGTGTTTCCCGATGTCCGAATCCCCGAAATGGGTGATCTCGTGACACGTGTCCTCCTCTAAAAGGACCACTCAAATCTCTTTGCTTATTTCAGGACTATCGCTACGGAGTGTCCCGACCTTTTGCCATCAGGACCTCTGAAATTTTGAAGTCTGAAATCCCGATATCCACGTCTGTTTCGAGACTTTTCTCCTCTACTCATGAGGGTTTAAACCTCATGATTCTTCTGATAGATCTGACGGCTATCGGCTGCCTGAGTGAGATCTGATGGTCCTGATCCACTCCCTTACTATGCGCTCTCCTACTGCTATCTGGACGTGGAAATTCAATGGTCCAGATCTTCCCTTCGACCCGATCCGACGATAGTTGTGCTCCCCCAGTTGAGCATGCGCTTTCCTCCGATCCTTGGAATATTTTCCAAAAGCCAAGGGCTTCGACCTTTGCTTTTCTTCTCTACGAGTTATTCCACTATTAATCTCGCCTGCGTTCTCAAAGAAGCTTTCTCTCCTGAGATTATCTCGGGATCAACCCTCCAAAGGGTCTCCTCTTTGGCCTCTGCAACCTTTTCTGGCCTCTATGCGTAAAATAACTCCCCCTCCTGAGCTTGGCCTTCTCTAAAACCTTAAAAGGTTTCCACGACTCCTGCACACCTTGTAGAATCTCTGCACGCTAACTCAGTGCTATCTTTTTTGAGCTTCTCAACTACTCAGATCTCTGAGGGGAATTTACCCTTCTTCCTTCTCCCTCGGATGGAGAATTTGATACCCTCCTGGCACTCTCTTACTCAAGCAAATTCTTGCTGAGTCTGCAGGGTATTTAGCAACCTTGTGAAGATTCTTCCTTGGACTCTTCTTCTGTCTTAGAATTCAAAGAGTTCTCTCTAAGCGTTCTGGTACCTACTCAAATCCCTCCTGGCAGAGTGTCCAGAATCCTCAGTGATTCTGTTTCTCTATGAACTCATAGCAGAGTTCCTCCTCAGCACTATGTGCCCGTGCTCAATGTCCTCCTGGAAAAGCTCTATAGAACCCTCAGTACTATCTTCCTCCTGAACTCAACATAGTTCCTCTGTGCACTCTATGCACCTGCTCAATGCCCTCTTGGCAAAGCTCTACAGAACTCCTCAGAGATTCGGTCCTCCATTGTGCCTTCCTCTACATAGTCTTGCCTCCAAGGTGTTCAACAACCTTGAGATCCTCCTTTGAGTCAATGATTTCAGTTGGTATGCCCTTCTAGCACGTCTTTGTCCAAATTCCACAAAATTGGAAGTGCACTCTATGCACTGGCCATCAGAACCCTCAGTGTTCTGTCACACCCTCTTGCATGAAGCCTCAAAGATCCCCTAAACCTGAAATCAAATAACTCCTTAGATAGCAGAACCTATCTGACCCTGCAAATTCATACCTAACATACATTCACAACTATAATGAACACACATAGACATCCATTCAACACATAAGAACACACAAAATCATACAAGAAATTGTCTCTTTGTATTAACATGAAAATGCTTGTTTACAAGGTCTTCTGAGCATGGACTGTAACATAGTCTCGGCTCTCTCTCTCTTCTCTACTCACTCAGATTCTTTATGCCCTATGAGACTTACTCAAAACAAGATCAAAACAATCTTTTACATGAGGGGGCTCTTCGAGCTCTTCCCTCCAAGCTACCTACCTTATTCAATTTACATTAACTCTACATTGAATGGGTTGTCTAGTCCATATTGGATCTAGATTGCAGCCTTGCAACCATTAAAGGCTATCTACATCTAAATCCTGCGCAAAGGCGCGGCTTCATGGTTCAACGGCCTTACAACATTTAATTACATTCAAATTCAAATTTGAAATGAGGACTACGCCTCTTCTCCTTGAATGCATGTGCTTGAATGCGTTAAGCTGGTTGACGTGTGACTAGCGTGGAGAGATGCTCCTGCATCAATAACCATAACCCTAATGTGACAGTAACACTAATATTAGTAACCCTAACCCTAATCCTAATAATCATTTACTTCAATATATTATTAATACATTATTGGTGACATCTTTAATTATTAATATTGATTAATAATTAGTGTATAACGAGTATGTGTGTTACATACCTAAAATACCCATTATATATATTAACTATGTATATTAATATTAACTAATAATATAATTATTATTATTAATTAATAATTATTAATGTATTATATATAATAATTATTAATGTATTAATAAAACTTTATGAATAATATTATTAATGACTTAACTTATGATCAAACCAATAAAATATTAATAACCCAAATGTGACAGTAACACTAATATTCTATTTATAAAATATAATTTAATATTAGATTTATTAATTTTTATTAATTAAAAATTATAAATAGATTCAAATCCTGCTAAATTATTATAAATGACCTCATTCTTGTGCCCAATTTTTGTATAAATGTGGGAGATTATCTCTTCTCAATATTGAAGTATAGATTGTGAATCTTATAGTTGTTAAATCACTTTTATTAGGATCGAGTATCCTCTTAATTTTGCACAACTTAATTTTGAGCAATTTAAATATAAACAGAAATTGAACTTTTTGTATTTTATTTAACTCCTGTTAAATCTTTTTTATTGCGAACTTTGTGTTAAATCTGGTAAAGAGAATCCGTGTACTTTCTGCTTCATTTAATTTTGTTGCCATCATTGTTATTTAAAAACTGAGATCAAAATTGTTTGAGATTTCAATTTTTTTATGGTGAATTTTCACTGCATTGATATATTTTATTTTTGAAATAAAAATTTAAACACCTAATTTCTAAAAATCTATGAATGTGGACACAAACCAAATGTGAATACAAAATTAACCATGGTTTTTAAGCCATGGATTTAATCTCTCCCCGTCTTAAAGAGAATTCATATTATTAATTAAGTGAAATTGTAAGCATTTGTCTCCTCATCTGAAAGAGAATTTCTGTTCATTGTTTATTCAACTGTGTCGAAAACTGAGACCAAAGTTCTTACAATTTTCAGTCCATTATTCATGAGTTTTCATTCCACTGATATGTTTTCCTTAAAATAAAAATTCAGACACCTCCTATTAGTAAATTATTGGTTACATTTTAGAAGTAGTATGTAGGTTTATAAAATACTAGCTATTGTATTCTTTAATAAATGAACATTAATAAACAATTTGTTTTTAATAAATTAACAGTAGGTTTATAAAACATAAGCTATTGTGTTCTTTAATAAATGAACATTAATAAACATTTTTTTTTTAATAAATGAACAAAAATGAAAACGTAAATATGTGATATGATAGATTACA
>ML799813.1:91619-102770 GCA_009831015.1 Picea engelmannii | reverse complement strand
ACATTACATATGATAAATCTATTATGCGAAGATTCTATATTACAGAACATTGGAAATTACATTATACGAGCCATGCAATTGAATTTATACATCTTGCATTTAAATAATGCTTTCATTTATAGATAACTGTAAGCTTACCTCCTTTACAAAACAATGGTGAAAATGTATGCGAAGGAGCGCACACCAGCCACGGAAGGAGCGAACAAGCAAGGGTTTTGTCACGGTCTGCTTTGAATACAAATTTTAGGACCATCGGGCTCACAAAGATCCAAGATCACATGAACAATCGTGAAAATGTATGCGAAGGATGACACCAGCCAGAGACTGAGTGAACAAGCTAGGTTTTTGTCATGGGTTGTTTTGAATACAAATTTTAGGACCGTCGGGCTCAGAGAGATCCAAGATCACATGAACGAAGTAGTGGGTAGAGGCGAATGCGCCATCCTTCCAGGTGCCATCCTTTCACTCCCTCGACACGTGCCATTCCAATTAAATGAGAGACGAAACATAATTATTCTCTTAAGCACAATCAATACCTAATTAGTTAACATGGGAATTTGGTGGCCAACAGGTAATTTTTAAATCAATCACAGCATATGTGTGCAGATAGTCCTCCTCATTTGTTAGCATTTGTTGTCGAGAGTTCGAGAGAAGAATACCTCTCAGCTACTCCACAAAATTCTCTGGAGCATATTGACTCCACCTGGAAACGCAAGCATTAGGCCATTCCACGTCCAGTCTTTGTGGAGTCTTTGAATCATTGGTCGTTTCGAGTCTGTGAATAATTAATCATTTTGATGAAGATTGAACATGGCAACCAATATGCATAATGCCATTTCATGTTTCACATGCCAACAATTGCCCACCGCAACTGAAACCTATCCAAATATGATACCTATTATCATTGTGCCCGCCACAACTTAAACCTGTCCAAATATGATACGTGTTATCCACATCCAACTCTTCACATTCATAAAATCGTGTTCACTGTTAATCCGAGCTGAATAATGAATGTGGAAACGAAGCTCTCTTTACATATTAATCCTGCTTAATCAATTAAACGTAGCAATCAATGGCTAGGGCAATAATTCCTTAATCATATTAAGTAAATGTGAAAAAATAAACAAGGAAAACGTATGCTTTCATAAATGCAAGGAAGTTATGAAATTAAATCTCATTCATTGGTTTGGGATGACGACGAAGAATATGCCAACATCTTTCATTGTTGGCCATAAAATTAAAATTTATGATTAAAAGGTTAATTGTCCATCAATTCCCATAGGGGGGACGCCTATCCGCGTAATAACAATTTCTTCAATCTATTTTTTTTTTTCTTTTAAGTGAGTTTAAGAGCCTGTATTACTAAAAGAGAGTTATGGTACAAAAAAGTAGAATGCCCTAGTCTGCTAAAAAGGAAGCCAGGCTAGAGATTCCTGAGTTGTGCTTTCTGAAAAAGGCAAGGGGTATGACTGGATTGCCACCATGGGAAACCAGCCCAGTCCTGCCATATCCATTTTTTGACAAGATAATCATAACAGACATGAAAAAGAAAAACAGAGACCAAACAAACACAGGACTGACCCGACTGACATTCCAATAGACTAACCAAACACTAGTCCAGGATAATGATATGTTTCTTTCTTTCATCAACCTTGCCCTTGTTATCCTCCTTTTGGGAGACCATGCGAGTCTTTCTGATGTGTGTTGGAACTTCAGTCCCCTCGGCTAGCGTGATGTCCATGTGATGGATGTAGCGCATGTAGAGGTGGAATTGAGTGGCCAACCGACTTTCTGGTCCTTCTCGACCTCAGTTACCAGTTTGGTAATGGTTTCCAAACTACTGAGGCGTCTCAGGATATCTTTCAGTAGTTTCATGTGTTCCTTATTGTTCTCTTGTCTGGCGTCCTCCCTTTCTGAGCTAACTTTGCCAATTATCATCTTTGTTTTCCATGTCATCTCTATCATTTTGTGGTAGAGGGTTTCCCTAGGTTGTGTGGCTCCTGGGTCAATTACCTAGTCTGTTTCCTGAGTCAGAGCATCCCATGTTTTGCCCTTACGATTTGTTGCGATTTCCTTTTTCAAACGGGTAATGGTCTCCTTTCCTTTCGGTGCAACCAGGGTATGAAAGGTGCCCTCTGCATCTTTGGCCGCCTCCTCCATCCTTGAAACCCGTCGGGGATTGTTTTGAGTTCCCTTCCCTAGGGTGTTTCTTTTTTCGTGCATTCGCTTCATTCGTACCATCTCATTTGGCCTATGGCTTCTCCTTTGCTGGATTCTCAACCTGTTTCCTACCCTTGTGTCTATGGTGGCTTCTGCAATTGCGCTCTTCTGTTTACATCTATTTATGTTGTTTCTTCTCTTATTGAAATTTCCCTGCTGCGGGCTCATTCTTCCAATCATGGTCTTCCCATAGAGGTGAGCCTTCCCATCCTTTTTCCTCGTCACAGTACATATGCTCATGATGACTCCACCATTATCCATGTACGAGCCCTTCCCCCTGCTCCCTTGATATCCTACAGAGAAACTCCCCGTACCTGGTCTTTGGTGTGGTGGGTCGATATTGGTCCATGTCAATCCCTCTTTCCTTACGTCATTCGTTGTCTATTGTTTGTCGTCGATACTTTCCCACAACCTTTCCCTGTAAAACTTACTGTTGACACGACCTTATTATCATACCCGATCTTGTTGTATAATCTGATCCTGCATTATGATTGGTGGACGAGTGTTGGACAGTCATATCCTACATGGGTCCCCCATGCCTTCTGTTGGGCCTTCCGCTACCATCCTCTATGTGACCTTCCTTGCTTGAGTTGTTGCCACGATCTTTTGTCGCTAGTTGGAGGCAGTCTATTCTGAAATGTCCTTCTAGGATGTTGTTCTAGGTAGTATCTAGTTCTGGTCCTTCCTTACTAATCCCCTCATTCGCAGTTATGTCCACCAGGCCATTTGTTGACCTGTGTACCCAACGCAACTCCACTGTGTTAATCGTTTGTAGATGCACTTGGATTTTTTGTAGGGAGTGTGCCAAGTGACAATGTCTTTGTACTTTGCCCACTCTGGAACCATTTTGGAGTCTCTTCACTGTGTTGATGACCAGTTTGGATTCACCTTCCACGATAGTGTTGGTCATCCTTTCGCAACTTAGAATTTAGAGACCGAGCTCCAAGGCTCCAAATTCCGTTGTGTTGTTGGTTGAGTTTCCCATACTCCCAACAACAATTGGATTATGTTTCCACCACTATCTCTGATCACCCCTCACATCCCTGCCATTCATGGGTTTCCTTTTTCCACCCCATCAAAATTTAACTTGAGGAACCCTGCCAGAGGTGGTGTCCAGTTGCACTCTCCTGATTGGATTTGCGGTGGCCACCCTACCCGTGTTGTTGTGCCCGTATTTTAGGTGAAACATTTCCAGGATTCGGGAGTCCTGGCCTGTGAGTTGTTTTTTTCCAGTCTAGCAGTTGTGACTCTGCATCATTTCTCTCATTTGTGAGATTATTGCTTCCTTGAGTTTCCCTTCTGGAAGGACTTCATTCCTGAAGATGTGTTGGTTCCTTTCTTTCCATATTTCCCATATGATCATCCCTGGCATGACATTCCAACAGAGTTTCACCATTTCATTTTTCTCTCATTCCAGTTATTGATGGTTGCATTGATGTAACCATGGGTCCTATTGGAATGGTTAAATATGCTTATCGCCCAATCCCATATCATCAAGGAGGTGATTTGTTGTTTCTTCTTTGGCTTGATAGAGGTGGCATCGTGATGGGCCTATGAAACCTCTTTTCCTTAGGTTTTCCCAGGTTAGAATTCGGTTGCGAAGTACTAGCGATTTTAATATTTTGATTTTTGGCCATTGGGGGTTGTCCCAAATCTTTTCCCATTGTTGTACCGAATCTTCTTGGTCCCGGTATGTGATTTAATTTCAAGCTTATTTTAAGTTTAATTCCCCACCATTTTTCCTGCCCCATCTTAGTTGTTCCTCTTCTTCTAAGAATACAATTTTCCTTTTCCCCAAATCCTCCTCCACCTCTTTCACTATTATTGCAATCTGATCTTTGTTTTGTGGATTGAGTTTGTCTCAGATCCTCCATATGTCGCGGTCATTTTCTTTTTTCTAGTAGTCATGGATTTTGATTTTGCCTTGCACGGTCATCTCTTGTTGGAGTTCCTCCCTGTCTGGATTTTCCATTTTGGGATTTTGTTGCCATGCGTCCTCCCGGAATCTGGTTGTTTTACCATTCCTCACTTCCCAGAAGCTGTGTTTGTGGATCCAGGTTTTGTTGCGCCAGGCTAGATTCCAGATGGTTGATCCCTCCCTTGTGCCCATAAAGTGAATTCTATCATGGTCGTTGATGTCCGGGGCATACTTGGCCTTTCATAGGGTTATTCGCGGTGTTGAATTTTCTTTGACCCATATCCACCAGAGTCTTCCCCATAGGCTTCGCTTGTTACTTGTGGGTCATGTAACCCCAGGCCTCCTTTGCATTTGGGTTTGAAAACTTTCTCCCAGGCCACAAGAGCCCATTTTTTCTTTCTTTACTCTCCTCGCCATAGTAAGTCCCTTTGGATGGCCCTTATTTTTTGTAGAATTCCTTTGGGAGCGGGAACCACTGACATCATATAGGTCTGAATTTCTTGCATAACCGCTTTGGTTAGGATAAGTCTCCCCACTAGGTTGAGGGATATTTAAGTCCATTTTTTCACCCTCTCCTGTAGTTTTTTTATCACTCCTTCCCATGTTTCCATTTTGCATGCTCTATCCGTCAGGGGGATTCCCAAGTATTTCGTCGGGAGCGTTTTGCATTCAAACCCCAAAAAATTTGCTAGGTTTTTTTGAATTGTTGGGTTGGTATTGAATAAATAAATCATGGATTTGGAGTGATTGATTTCTGCACCCGAGGCTTCCTCAAACTATTCTAATATTCTTTTATAGGCTTTCTCTTCATTAACCGTCGGTGTGCCACAGAGTAAGCTGTCATCAATGAACTGTTGGTGCGTGGAGGTAGGGTAGTTTTCGAAAGGTTTGATGCCTGTTATTTCTCCTTCTATAGTTGCACTTTTTGTGCTTCTACTGAGTCCTTCCATCATCATAATGAACAGGAAAGGTGATAGTGGGTCTCCTTGTCTGATGTCTCGTGAAGGCCAAAAGGGTTTGGTTGGGGCTTCATTTATTAAAAGTGAGTAACTTGTCATTGAGACTAGGCTAACAATCCAGTTGATCCAATGTTGTGCAAAGCCAAAAGCTTCCAGAGTCTTGGCCATATAGTGCCAGCTAATTTTGTCATAAGCCTTTTCTAGGTCAAGTTGGATTATCATCCCCCCTCTCCTCTGGAGTCTTAGTGTGTGTATCATCTCATGGGAATGGATGATGTTGCCCACAATTTGTCACCCTTCTACAAAACACTTATGTTGATGTGAAATCAGTGTGGGTAGGAGAGGTTTCAGTCTATTGGCTATGACTTTGGAGATTATCTTGTAGACCACATTTCATAAAGCTATGGGTCGATAGCGGTTTGGGATCCTTGCTTCATTTTCTTTGAGGATTAAAGTAATCATTGTGGCATTTAGCGCTTTCAGAATGGATGCCGAGTATCTAGAGTCTTCCACCACCCCATAAACATCATGTTGGACCACTTTCCAGGAGGCTATCCCATGGAATTGGTTTACCAATATGTTTTCAATCTCCTTGTGGGACTCTCTCTCGATCCCATCCTGATCCCGAATTTTCAGGATTTTGTTGTGGGTTCTTCTAGCAATGGTTGTTCTATGAAAAAACTTTATATTCCGCTCTCCTTCATTTAGCTACCTGATTACGGACTTTTGGCACAGTAGAGTCTCTTCCTACTAGCATCTTGCTTCCCATTCCTGGGTCATTTGGATCTCATCCTTTTTCCTATGCTCTATATATCCCTTGTCTATGCATATTTCCTGGAGTTTCCTCATTCTATCCTCAATATTTTTTTTTCTTAGTTTATGTTTCCAAAGATTTCCTTGTTCCACTCCTTGAGTTTATGTTTGATGTACCCGAGTTTCTTATAAAGATTGAACATCCTTGTCCCTTGCTTTGGTTTTTTCTCCTGCCACCATTGGCTAATGTTCTCCTTGAAAGTGGGATGTTCAATCCAAAATTTCTCGAATCTGAAAGGTCTATTCCTCAATGTGGTTTGGAAGTTTGATTTCAATTGGAATGGACAGTGGTTTGAACCCCCCCAGGGAAGGATGTTGCAGTCTAAAGTCAAACCTTGTAGAATGATGGACTCCGACACCAAGAATCTGTCTAGCCTCGTCACTATCTGATGTTTCTTTATCCATTTTTTGTTCCATGTGAACTGGCCATTACTGGTTTTGATGTCCACCATCTCCATTATGTCAATGAAAGATGAAAAGTCTTCTGCATCTCTATCCAATCTCCTGGTGCCTCCTTTTTTTCTTGCAAGTGTCAGGATGATGTTGAAGTTCTCGTCCAAGATCCAGTGGAGGTTTTTGGAATGGGATTTTAGGTTTTCTAGGTCTAGGAACATTCTTCTCTTTTCTTCCAACATCTGGGGACCATACACATTAGTTCATAGAATCGCCTCCATGTTGCCTATGATTTGCATGTTAACTGAAAGTGTGTGTATGGTGGCTTCGTCTGATAGTAGATTCATCACTTGTGGGTTCCACAAATTGAGAATACCACCTGCCATTTATTTTCCTTCGACAACCAATGTATTGTACATGCTCCATTGTTTTTTGATGATTGGTTCCATTTTGTCTATAGTACATTTTGTCTCTTGGATGAAACAAAGGTCTAGTTGTTCCTTCCTCAGTTTATTTTTAAGGATTCTTTTCTTTTGTGGGTTGTTTAGGCCTCTAATGTTCCATGATAAAGTATTCATTTAAACATGTGGGGGGGATTTGGGAAAGAGATTTTTTATCTTACATGAGTCTATCAATAGAGCTCCTAGTTCCTATAGGGCTACACTATTTGATTTCCTACCTTTCTTCCTTCTCGTTTGCTTGGGTGAGAGATGGGGTTGTCCCTCGCCTACTTTGATTCCTAGGTGTCCTATCTCCCCGTGTGTGCGCTTGAAACCTCTGGATTTTTCTTCCTCCCTTAGGAGGAATAGGCATTGGATACGATCTAGTTGCTCCGCTGGTACATTGTCTACGCCTTGCCTTTTCCAGTGCTCCAGTATGTTCAGGAGATCTATTCCTTCCCTTTCCACAATATCTCTGAGATCACGATATTCTGTACCTACCTCACTTGGTTTCATTTATGCATCTATGTTTTCCTCCTACATGGGGGTGTTGGCATCTCTGGTTTCTCCGTCCATAGGAGTTGTGCTACCCCCCTGTTCCATCTTATTTCTTGGACTATTTGTGTTCTCATTTGTGGCTTGTTCCTTAGCTTCTTTGGATTTTTCCTTTTCCTTTCCTCCTTCTTCCCCTTTGTTGTTTTTTTCCTACCCTTCCATTCGAGTCCTAGCTTCCGGATTGCTTCCCGTTGGGGATTTACTTGGTTTCTTATTTGCTTTGTTTCTGCGGTTCACTTGATAAACCCTGTTGGCATGTTTTACATGCAGCGTATGCTTGTCATTGATGGAAAGTACAACAACGATGGATTAAGTACAAGAGCATGATTAGAAATGCAATGATAATGGGGAGGAGAAACAACAGTGATCGTTGGATCAACAATTCAGAATTCCCTATGGCTATCAGATATCAATGTAGACAAGAGGAGGGTGCAGATATGGAGGATATATCTCGGGCGCTAGATCCAAGTGCAGAGTCCGACCACCGTTGGATCCAAGAGAGCCTGCACGTTCTTTAAAGTGCTAGGAGAAGCGGACGTACAAAATCCCGAAAGCAGGAGGACCGTCCATCTTCAGGAAGGACACGTGGATGTGCAGATATGGAGGATAGATCTCGGGCGTTAGATCTGAGCGCAGGGTCCGACCACCATTGGATCCAGGAGAGCCTGCACGTTCTTTAAAGTGCTAGGAGAAGTGGGCTTACAAAATCCTAAAAGAAGGAGGACCGTCCATCTTCGAGAAGGACACATGGACATAGATCATCATTTCGCTGACTGGAAAGTCAAAGGTATGAAATGCTCCAGCCTTTCACCTCCCGAAATCGTGATATGAAAAATCGCGAAATAATATGAGCCGTCAAATCAAGGTTTGATCTGGACCGTTGATCCCACTCCATTTCAGAGTTTTGCGGATTGAGAGTTGGAGATGTCAAAGAATATTAACCACAGGAATCCCAAAATCGTGATATGCGAAATCGCGAAATGATCTGAGCTGTCAAATCAAGGTTTGATTTGGACCATTGATCCCACTCCATTTTGGAGTTTCGTCGATCAAGAGTTGGGGATGTCAAAGACTATTAACGAGAGGAATCCGAAATCATGATATGTGAAATCGCGAAATGATCTGAGCCGTCAGATCAAGGTTTGATCTGGATCGTTGATCCCACTCCATTTCGGAGTTTCGCAGATCGGAACTTTGAAGTGACAAGAACACTGAACATCAAGAATCCTGAAATTGCGATATGCGAAATTGCGATTTAATCGCAGCCGTGAGATCAAGATGTGATCTGGACCGTTGAACCGACTCCATTTCAGAGTTTCGTGGATCGAAACTTTGGAGTGACAAGAACAATGAACATCAAGAATGCCGAAATCACGAAATGCAAAATCACGAAATGATCTGAGCCGTTAGATCAAGTGTTGATCGGGACCGTTGATCCCACGCCATTTCGAGGTTTCAGGGATCACGACTTGGAGAGTCGAGATACCTCATCTCCAGATACACAAAATGCGAAATAGCGAAAGTGCTTTATGCATAAGGTTGTGATCACAACCCTTGGTCACATGAGCAAGAGATGGAGGAAAACGCTAGAGAAACCAATCTCCTTTTCGGGGATCGCGACTGGGAATGTCAAGACACATGGTCACACGAATGTCGAATTGCTGAATGTCAAAATTCTGAAATGAATGCAATATCCCATGGAATCAATCCAACGGTGCAGGTGAATTTGAACAAGATCGAAGGGCTACTGTAGCACGACATAGTGTAACTGCCAAAAACCACTGATGATTTCTACTAGAGGACTCGAAGACACTTTGGGGTGATTGATAGAGGAGGTGAAGAGTCTCTGGGAATCTTCAAGAGGGATGAAGATGTTCATGGAGGTGATTGATAGCTGGATGAGCATTGAGGCCTGTAACTGGAACAGAGAAGGTGAGCTCGACTATCACAAAGAAGACGAAGAGTCTCAAACTGCCAGAGAGGCTGAGGAATCTCAGTATAACATACAGTGATGTTGAACGAGTGGAAACGACTAGAGAAGCTGAAGAGTCACGATGATGATCAGATAGAGCACTCGAGTTGTGGAGGAATTTGGCGCGGAGTGAGCATGCAGAGGCATTGTGAATATTTCATGCACAAAGACAACAGAGACCATAAGAATGTTGAACAAAGAAGAGATAAGGGTTGTCGCTATGTAGGAGAATTCAGGTGTGTACAAGGAGGCAGAACGCAGGAGAAGAAATGCACAGTCGAGGAATGGTGCATTGAAGGGATATGGCACATAGAGCATAAAAGGCAGAAGAACAGAAAGTGATAGAGGTGTGCATAAGACACTGATGCAGACAGGGTAGAGCAGTGTAACAATGACAAGGCTGGTAAGACATTGAATAATTTTATATCGCTGTAATAAGTTTTAGTAACAAATAATTTATAATTTAGGGTGGTTGGGAGGTGCTAGGGAGGACTGGTGTCCTCGGAGATTCAAGTGGGTGCTTGAACATAGGGTGTTGGTGCTTCCTTCTAGTTGGTGCTAGAGAAATCAGGGAGTTGGTGCTTCCTTTTAGTGGGTGCTAGAGAAAACAGAGAGTTGGTGCTCTCAACAAGTAGCAGCTTGCAAAACTGAGGTTGTAGCCTCATTATGAGTTGGTGCTCATATCTATGATAATGTAAATAATGTAACTATTACTTATCATATAAAGAAAAAAGAGGTTTTTAGCCTATATGGGTTTCCTCGGGAAATATCTGTCTCTGTGTTTCTCATATATGTGACTAATGTTGAATGTGTCAACGTTTATTTCCCTGCATGATTGTCATCATCATTGAGTGCCTTGTAAAGTTTTTAAAATAAGCATAATTGTTTAAGAATGGTGACAACTGATTCACCCCCCCTCTCAGTTGTCCAACAATTGGTATTAGATCCGGCCCCTTTTATCTAAGGGTAGATCCTAGAGCTTAAACATGTCAAGCCATGAAGGAAATTCAACCAATAAGGCCCCTCTGTTCAATGGAACAAACTTTGCCTTCTGGAAAGTTAGAATGAGAACTTACATAATGGCTTTAGGTGCAGATGTATGGGATGTGGTAGATACTAGTTATGTAAAGCCAGTTGTGCTAGCTAATATGGATGACAAACTATAATTTAGCTTCAACGCTAAGGCTATGAATGCTATCTTGAGTGGGCTTGCAGAAGCAAAATTCGTAAAAGTTATGCACCTAGGAACTGCCAAAGAAATGTGGGACAAACTTATTAACAGTTATGAGGGTAATGAGAAGGTAAAGGATGCAAAGCTTCAAACCTACAGAATACAGTTTGAACAACTGAATATGAAGGAAGATGAAACTTTTGGAAAATACTTTCTGAGAGTAGAAGAAATGGTAAATGCAATGAAGTCACTTGGTGAAACAATTGGGGAACCTTCTTTAGTTCAAAAAATCTTGAGATCTCTCCCAGATAGGTTCAACCCAAAGGTCTCTTCTATAGAATAATTTAATGATCTAAAAACCTTGCAGTTTGACCAACTTCTAGGAACATTGACTGCATATGAAATGAGAATAGTTAAATATAAACCCATCTCCAGAGAAGCATCATTTAAAGCAGACAAGAATGAGGATTCTAAGCCCGATGAAATTGAAGCAAAATTTGTGAAGAGACTGAAGAAGGGATCATGCAAATACAAAGGTAAACTTCCTTTCAAATGCTTTAATTGTGGAAGGATAGGTCATTTTGCAAATAAATGTCCCCACAAAGGAAAGGATCAGACTTGTGATGATGAGGAGAAATACAAACATAGAAATTTCTTTAAAGAGAATAAATTTAAGAAGAAAAGTCTTTGTGCAAACAATGATGATGATC